>AYEL01090481.1:0-55934 GCA_000484575.1 Olivierus martensii
TATATATATTTTTTTTATTAGAAAAAGGATTTTATATTAAATTAACAGATATTAGTTATTTTTATTTTGTACAGATGGCAGCACAAAACAAATTACTTTTTCAACTGCTTTATGGTACAGTACTGTAGTTGCACACTACAAAAAGTTAAACTAAAAAATATATTTCAAATAGATCTAAACTTTCCTGTTAGAAAATCAAATATATGGCAGCTTAGTTTCAGGTGTTTTCATAAAAATAAATTAAAATTAAAAATACATCCTATCAAAATTATTACTTTTTAAACTGATATTCTATAATTTTAAATATGTATAATAATTTGTTATGTGCATTTATAGCAGCTGTAGATCAATGGAAGCACTGCATCAAAGAAGGAATTTTCAGTTGACCGATTAAGTTGTTTTGTTTATTGATGTGAATCCAACGACAACTGGACTTGTCTCCAGTAATTTTTCTCTCAGTATGTCGACGTTCACTTTAATTAAAACACACTATTCGCATGCTACAAATATTTCCGATTCGGAATGCTTAATAAAAAATCTTCCTAATTGTATTTAAAATAATTAATTGAGCTCTAAGAGTAGTTTGCATTTATTTAATATACTAAAAAATCAAATTTTATATCTTTAAAACTTCAGAAATGGTTTGAATATACTGTAGTAAGAAATGATCACTGAAATTTTTATTTTTAGATTCAATTTAGTTATAAGATCAAAATAAATTTATAGATAATGTATCGGTTTATAAATATTATTACTATTGATTCGATTCTGCGATCTTCGATTGTATTTATATCTTTTTTAATGCAGAATCACGATTTAAATTTTCTTGAATTCGCGTGACATATCAGATATATATACAGTTCAGATTTTCTCAAGATATTCTACGAATTCAGACGTTAAATCAACTTCTAAGCTTTATTGAATTTCGCTTAAGTTACTTTCTATTTTTACTGAAACACATGGCTGCCTGCATCTATCCAGGCTCCATCTTTTAATAAACGCATTATTCAACTGAATTTATATATGTTTAGACACATAAATTTAATTTCATTAAATCTGCCTTAGGATTATTTATTCATTTATGCGAGTTTTTAAACACTGCAAGACTTACTTAAAATATATTAAAGTTATGGTAAAAATTTAATTGTTTCCATAAAATGCTGAAAAAAATTAATATGGTAAACGCGAATTTTCTGCTTTAAAACAAATACAGTATTCACAATGTAAAAATATTAATTTTGATATTAAATATATTAAAGTTATGGTAAAAATTTAATTGTTTCCATAAAATGCTGAAAAAAATTAATATGGTAAACGCAAATTTTCTGCTTTAAAACAAATACAGTATTCACAATGTAAAAATATTAATTTTGATATTTTTTGTTCAGTCTGTTTATCGATTGAAAGAAAGACAATGTAACACGATATTTTTAACAAACTTGCAAAAAGAAAAATATAGAATACAATAATAAAGTCGAAACTTTTCATACTTCAATTGTTCTATTCAGTATTGTTGTTCTAGCAATAAAATTCTAACTTTTCTAACTACAGTATTCAAACTTCGAACTTTAATTTAGAAACACGTATCCTATCAAAAATTGTGTAAACATAAAAAGTTGCCTTATTAAAATGCAAAATATTTTAATTTTATGCGGGATTTTTTAATGTTTTCTTAGAGAATATAAAAAGCAAAACGGTTTATGAATCCTACAAATGTAATGCAGCGCGTATTTTAAATATTCGGCAATAAAATTCAGTTTTAAGTTCTTGTAGATGATTTTTATGACTAGAAGCAAGTCATCAATCGATGATTTACATAATTTAAATCAGGTTTGATATTTTAAACAGTTTTCAATACATAACATTCATTTTTTAATATAAATTGTTGGTTAATAAATCTATTTTAATAGTTAATTTTTTTCTTTATATTTTTATCTAATAAAATTTCCATTCTTAGAAATATTGAGACGAGTTATATAAATTTATTCTACTCGAATAGAAAAAATATGAAATTTATTAACAAACAAATTATTGTTGTTTATTAAATTATTAATTATTTAAAATAATTGTTATTACGTAATTAAATTCATTGTTAATTATTATCAACAAATTTAATTACGTAATACTTAAAATGTAATTTTAATTACGAAATAATAATTTTTATTCATGTGCAAAATAAATAAATAAAAAAGATTTTAATATTTTAATCTCATATTTCGTTGGATCTATTAAATATTTAATTTCCATTTTATAAATAATAACAATATTAAATATATATAAGAAAAATTTTACAATAAAGTTGATGATGATAAATTTGTGGCTTTACAGATATATTCCTGCAATATAAACATTGTATGTTATACACAGTTCTTTTATACTTCACTGCTTAAAATTCCATAGTAAATGAATAACTACTTAGCACATTCTGCAGTTTAAAACAACTCTCTTTTAATTAACTATCGTATAATACAAACGTTTTCGGTGTACACATGCCCTCATCAGGTATTTCACACTTTCTACCATCGAATCAAGATAACATTAGAACATTAGAACAATGCTATGGAACAAGTATTGCTATTGTTCCATAGCATTGTTCTAATGTTCTAATGTTATCTTGATTCGATGGTAGAAAGTGTGAAATACCTGATGAGGGCATGTGTACACCGAAAACGTTTGTATTATACGATAGTTAATTAAAAGAGAGTTGTTTAAACTGCAGAATGTGCTAAGTAGTTATTCATTTATTATATGTTATAAAAACTTTTTCCTTTTTTATTATTTTTTCTTTTAGGTTTTTAAAATTTGTCTTATGTTTTGTTTTGTTCTAAACTTTTGTTTAATTTGCAACTGATGCAGGCTTGGAGCCAAAAGCACTTTTGCTAATTTTGTTTATGTACATTTTAATTTAAAATATAGTTATAATTTTATAAAATTTTTTTTTCTTTTAATAGAAACCTACTGTGTCTGTGGATCAACAAAATCTTGATCTTAGTGAACAAATGTTAAGCCTATTTAGTAATGCCAATAATTTACAGCAATATTTGTTGAAGCTTTCAGAGATTAAAGAACAGAATGCAGGTAAGCATTTTCTCATGAAAAATGCTTCTATCTTTTTTAAATAAAGTTTATTAAATTACTATAGCTTTATTTATTAAAATGTTATAGCCTTCAAACCATTTTAAAATTTAAAATGCTTTTTTTAATATCTCATATCTGCTAATTATTAACTTGGAGCAAATTTTCTCATTTTATTTAATGTAATTTCTTGAGTATGCACACTAAATTAAAATTTTTTTCATCAAATAAAATGTTCATTGAAAAACTTGCTTTTATTAATAATAAAAGCAAGTTTATTCTTAAAGCAAGTATAAGTTTAAGTCATCATAAATAATTGCTTGATTAGTTGAGTAGCAAAAGAAGGAAAGAAGTTTGCTTTTATCAATATTTTTATAGTTAATTTTAACATAATATAGATGTATAACATATGCATATAGTTCTTTATTTTTTAATTTACTAAATACAGATAATCCTTAACTTATAAGGAATTCTGTTCCAATAATCAGGCCATACAAAGTGATCATAAGTTATAAATATCTTATATATGCTTATGAAACTCTAATAAGGGAATTTTATTTATATATTAGAATTTCTTTATAATGAAGATTGTACTAAAAGTCAGAAATATTTGAAACAAAGTTATAAAGTTAAGACAATATTTTGATACTCTTATATACTGTGCATGATTTTAATTTATTATATTCAATAAGATGAATATGGATAATAATAACTAATAAAACTAATCAAATTACATAATGGTATCCATCTCAACAAAAAATATTTTAAATACTACTACTAGAAAATCTACTAATTAAATAGTAGTAATAGATAGTCCTCAATATATTATGCCATTGACTTAAAATCATGATGCAATCAGTAAGAGCTATGATTGGTTAATACAATTCCTGTATGTATAAATTCTTGCACAAGGATCCAATATACCAGCAGCATCCATTATGTACCTGGTTCCTTTAGCATTATATTTATAATTTTACTATAATTCCTTCTGAATTATAATATATAGTAAGACCCTGTTTAACATGGGGGATACGTTCCAAAGAAACAAAGTACTAAATGAAACTGTGTTAAATGAGGTCATTTTAACATGTAAATAATGAGGATAGGTGAAATAGGCAGTGAATAAAAAAATATATACATAGCATTTTTTTTATTTTATTTTGCAACATGGATTATTACTATTGTATTTCATTAATTATAGACATCTTTTTTATTGCTAATATCGATTTGTATTCATAAATCATTCATGAAAATATTATAGGCATTTTTATTGCTAATATCGATTTGTATTCATAAATCATTCATGAAAATACCTTAAAATTAGAAAAAAAGTTTTAAAAACAAAAAGCAGTAATCAGATTATAGTAAACTATAAACAATGAAAAAATTGTTTTTTAAGAACAAAAAGCAGTAATCAGATTTCAATAAACTATAAACAATGAAAAAATATTGATGAAAGAAAAACATTCTAACTTGAAGAAACTATAGTTTAAAGTGGCAGCATTCTCTGAGCCCGCGAAGCCCGCTAAATCGTTTACCAGCGGTCTCCGACAGGCGGATAGCCTATGAGCGGCGTGTGACACGAGTAAGGACGGGTGATGAGAGGCTGGACAGAACGGACACTGAGACTACGTTTGTAGGTACAAACACCTTCCTTTATTGGAGAGAGATGGAGCGATTACAATGAGACCGACTAACAATGTCGGAGGACAATACTTTTACAAATAATTTAGGAGTTGCTCCCTCGTCGGTAGATAATAGCGGGCTGGTTTCTCTTCCGGTTGGCGGCTGGACGGCACTTTTCTCCGTACGGGTCGACAGTGCGAGTCTTCCTGGTGACGGGTAGTATTTTATAACGTTGCGACAGTTCTTCACGAAGGCCTTCCTTAGAGTTCAGAATAAGAAGGTGACTGTTTGTCTTTCCGGCTAGAATTAAACTATTCTGCACAGCGGACTCTAACTAACTTCTGTTCTCTACCTCGGGCTGGAACCAACTAATTTCTTGGATAAGAATTGAATTCTGGAGACAAAAAATGAGAGGAGACCGTCTTCCAACTCAGGCTGGAACCAACTGAACTTTTCTTTGTTCAGTTTCCCTTCTACATTTTTATAAAACAAATAAACATCTCTCCCCTTTTCCAGGGAAGGTGACATCTTCGACCTCTGTCCCATAATTCCGCACAACCCCTCCGAACACCTGCATGATGCCAGAGTTCTTGTGCGGTTTACATCAAACATGTTTATTTTCATTTCAGGGGATTGTGGAGAACGAAGTATTTCGGACCCGGCCGGAGAAGGGACCTCCTCACCCGACGTTGCTAATAAATTTGTCAATTCCGATAACTCACGATCGGGTGAGAAGTGACATTCTCCGGTGGACCGGACCTCGGGCCTCCACAATTCAGGTAAAAACTAAAATTGGATAATTGTTATTTTTATTACTGTAAAATAACATTGATGACGATCATAAATATGAATTCTGACTGCAGCAGACTTTTGTATGTACTTCACTGCACTGATATCAAATGCACAGTGAGATAGCATAGGAGTATCAATGCAACAAATTCCCGTGATTTTGTATTTATGTAAGAATAACGGTTTGAAAAACCACGCCAAAGTGAATCAATAAAAATATAGAATTCGGAAAAAACCACATTATATTGAAACAGCGTTAAACGGAGCAGCATTAAGCAGGGTTTTACTGTATATTGATTGCTCTTTATTTTATTTTTTTTTATTTTGCGCCCCTTTCCTATCAGGAAGATTACTAAGCGACAGGACCAGTTCCAACCACGGGCTGCACCCACACCCGTAGAGGGAGGCTGGATGGTGAAGGACGTAGATCGCCGGGCTGAGCCCAGCATCCTGAAAAAACTTTTTGGGAGTTACCAGACCCGGGACGTGAACCCGGGTCCTCCTGCATGGCACGCTGACAGGTTACCACTCAGCTATCTGGCCACTGTATTGATTGCTCATTATTTGTCATTTTTGCCTTTGATTTATTATGAAATAATAAATATTAGTGATTGCAACACAAGCCATGTCTTTAAACAAATAGCTTACTGTAGCAGTTCTATCCTTATTTATCAGAATATGACAAATAGGGATAGGATTGTTATAGCAAGCCAAATTTCTAATAAGCACAAATTTATTTAAAATATCCTGTATATAGGGTGTAAATGGATGATGTTTCATAAATTTAAAGAATTGTAGAGAGTGATTTAGTGGACATTTTTCATTAAAAAACACATGGCTGGAAATGCAAGATGGCAGCTTCACAGCCCTAATAGGATTAGAAGTCATGTCACTGTTAATGATTGGAAATAAAAAAAGATAAGAGTAATGTAAGCATGGGGAACTTCATTTCTTTTTAAATTACCAAATGTTCAAAGTTACATCCACCTATTTCATTAGTGTGTGCAATGACAAATCATATTTCGTTTTACTGCTTGGAAGATTCCATGCTCACTTCTGATCCTGTGAAACTCTGCAAAGATGTATTCAGGAAGCTCATCCGCTGTTTCTACTGGTATTTCATATACAATACTTTTTGTGTATCCCCTATCTCATTCTCTATTCATAAGGATAGGAAGTCAGACAATTCATAGCACTGTGGAGCTGCCATTTTTGCATTTCTGACCATAGGTTCCTTAATGAAAAATGTTCACTATATCACTCTACAGTTTTTTAAATTTATGAAAAATCATTCATTTGCATCCTCTATAATAAATAAATAATGCAAGTCCATAATTAAAATTTAAAAAGATAATGCAATGTCCTTTTTAAATAAAAATATCATCAGTTAAAAGTAAATGTCCGTCCATGAAAATATTAATATTACTTTCAATAATGCTGTTATGTCAACAGTTAATTGTCAATAATAAAGTTTTCGTATGCCATAATAACTATTTGTAATATGATGTAGATCATATGTGAGCATTGTATTGTGATATTTATATCATATTTCCTATTCTGTAGATAAATTGTATGTATAGCATATCACGTTTCAAATTTTACTATAACAATCATGTGATAACTTAAGTAAATTCAGATTGCATAAAATTTAACTTAATACTGCCAGTAGCACATCTTGCATAAATTTGAAATGACAGAGTAAAAGTGATGATACCTGCAAACATACTGACTGAAGGATTCTTATTGGATCCTATGGAATAGCAAGTAGAAGCAAATATTTAAATGCTATTAATGACAACCAGGAAATTAATATACCAAACACATGGGTCTGCTCATATCAACATAAAGAGTAATAAAGTTTAATTTTAAACAATCTTTTTAGTTTTTATTTTATTACTAGCAATGTGTGCCTGGTACTGCCCAGCATAGTTTGAAAACATATTACAGAATACATCTTATTTGATTATGCTTTAATCAGCATCCACTTAAACCAGCCAAATTATTGTCCAATTTTTATTTTACTTTATCAGTGACCATTTTTAGAGCCTAAGAGAGGGTGAGGCCAAGGTGGACTCAACCAGAAATTGGAGGAATGCTGTTCAACAGATCAGTTTACAATAAGCCATGCAAAAGTATTCTTTGCCCATATATTTCATTTATTATAGCATTTGAACTATAACAGTTGGCTGATCATATTTATTGCACATAGGTGCAATGACATCATTATTGTGCTTATGTGTGATAATCACTCATATTTTTGTGATGTCATCCATTGATATGTTGTGATGATGATATAAAATTCATTATAGCATTCGAAATCCTTTGCTTTCTTGCATCCAATTTTGCTAGTTGATTTAGCCAGCAGATAATGTCACAATGATATCATCATAGTGGCAATATTATGCCATAGTTACATAATTCACCATTATGTCATCATGAATTACACAACAATGGTATTTTGCAGGACTGGGTGTTAGCAGGAATGTGCCGACACCGACATCAACTCCTAACTCCTACATTTTTTATTTTGCCGACATCGACTTCTCTGACAGTAAACACACACAAATGATATTTTAGAACACATTTTTATTCAATATTTTTACTGAAAAAATTATTTATTCATCTGAAAAAGAAAATAATTATTTAATATATTTTTTAAATTTAAAACCAATAAATTATGAGCAACGAGAAAGTTATTGCCAACACTGACACAGATTCCTCCTAAAACTGTCAACTCTTACTGACACCAACTCTTACTCCAGTCCTGGTATTTTATGACGTCATACATTGTTACATCACTGATGACATCACATCAGTGTCTCTATGACATAATCCTGAATTTGAATGCCACTCTGAAGAATTTAAATTAAGGCATTTTGTTGCTACCCTGAAATGCCCCATCCTCTGATACAGTCTTGATCTAGAGTAATCTATGTTATCTGCAAGGCTGCAGGAAATTTCTAGACCAAGTTTGCAGGACAGATAGACAAACATTTCATTTTATATATATAGATGAACATTCATCCACATCTAAACATTTTTAATAATAGAATTTAGAAGAAAAAGATATTTTTAAGAATAAATGACAGACCCTAGACTACACTAATAGTGCAAAGACAATGAGACTGCTTTGATTATATTTGTGCAGTATCTGCTATTTAAAAAATCTACAAAAATATTAAATTATGTGTAATGATACATATTCACATATTTATTAACAAAAAATTGAGTCAGTAAGAAAATGATCTTTGTTAGGAACAAATGT
This sequence comes from Olivierus martensii, assembly GCA_000484575.1. NCBI lineage: Eukaryota > Metazoa > Arthropoda > Arachnida > Scorpiones > Buthidae > Olivierus > Olivierus martensii. The sequence continues at coordinate 8,756 of AYEL01090481.1, forward strand.
GGATCGAGTGGCTGGCATGATGGGACTCTCTCAAAAGTTTTTTACGGAAAAATTTTTTGGTTTATGTATGCTGTTATGATATATAAAATTATGCTCTCATAATTTTTGGATAAAAACTGTGTGTGTGCATGAGTGTGAGTGAGTGACTTGTTGTATTTCATCCCATTGTTTTCATACAAAAATTATGTAGGTATAATGTTACATTCTGTGATATCTTTAATGTGATTTCAAGGATTAGCTCCTTTTTCACTAATAGTATTTTTAACATTAGATCTTGCAATGTTAGTAATCTTTCAATGTTGTTCTGAAAAATGTATTATTTTTTCATACTCATGTCTTCTATTTGTAATAGCAGTTTTCAACCTTTTTCATTCATGGACTGGTAAAAGATGTAAAAATTTTAGTGGATTGGGAAAGTGGAAAGTATAATAAAATATTTTACATATTACATCAAAATTGAATATATTTTTCAAAAATTTTAATATATTTCACAACAAACTTATAAAATGGTTAATATAATTTTTTTTTCCAATTTTTAATATGAAATCTATTGCTATTATTCATATATTATTATTTCAAGTTGCAATGTAATGATGTTTCAACAAGGTGCAGTTCAGCATCAGAATCCATTTTGTTTTAATTACTGACATGATTGAAAGTGTTTTTTCACATAGATATATTGTAAAGAAAATTAGTAACAATTTTACAGCTTTCTTGTTGAGCTCTAGGTATTTGTTCTTCATATAAATCCAGAATTGTGCTAGAAACATTGAATTGCATTTTAAGCATAGGATGTAATCTAAAGTTGCTGGCTCAAGCCACCTTAATCCAAAAAGCTTAAGTTTTCTAAAATAGATGACCAAAGCTCTATCTTTGATGTTTAAAAATCTTTTTTTAAATTTGTAATCATTAATTACAGTAGGTTCCCGACTTATGTGTTTAATTCATCCAAAAAATCTCTGCATAAGTTCAATGATGCTTAAATTTGATATTCATGAATGGATGCTTTAGCAAACAGAATGGCCAAATGAAATTAATGAGCATATTTTAATGCATAGATAAGAAAATTTAGTCATAAATGATAGTTTTGCAAAAAAAAAAGTAAATTGTTCAATGAATTTTTTATTCATGTTTTCTGGAAATTCAATAAAAATAGACATCTCTGAAATTGCATAAGTCAGGGACCTACTATATTGAGCAACAGAAAATTATTCTATGAAATGCATGCATTGAAGTAAATATTGCAAAATTTTTATTATTTATTTTTATTAAATTAAGTACTGCAGTTATAATTTTAACAGATAAATAGGATGATTAGTTCTGTGGCAAATATTTTGACTTTGCAATATCAAACCAGTTTTCTAGTACTGTATTTGTACTTTAAACTATATAAGCAGTTGTCAGCATTGTTCTTTTTATACATCCTAGAATAGAGATCTATATATTGTTTTATTCCTATTTTCATGTTCTTTTGATTAATTCAAAATTTGCCTATATTTTTGTATCATATAAGATTGCAGAGCATGTTAAACTGTATAAACAGAAGAAAGAAAATAATTCCAGAAAAATTTATTTAGGATATATTCCTGTCATATACCCTCATTTGCCAACTAATGATAGATGACAACTAATTAATTTGCAACTGTGAACTTACTTTGAAGTGTATTTTAATAGTGCCCTTATTTTACTGCCAAACATTTATGGCTTTAACTTACAAAACCAAACTGCTCAAGTTCATTAAATAACAACTTTAAAACAAGCACTTTACAGCAATAAAACTCAATAGATATTTTTTATTTTATTTTGTGAAGTACTTTTGGCTAATTGCCATCCTCAGCATATACATTAACATACACAAGTATTCGAAAATTTTTTGAATACTTCTGTATGTTAATGTATAGCACTGAGGATGATGATTAGCTGAAAGTACTTCACAAAATAAAATAAAAAATACCTATTGAGTTTTATTGCTGTAAAGTGCTTGTTTTAAAGTTGTTATTTATGGCTTTTTAGTCATTCTGTTTTTAACCACTTTTTAAAATTTTGTTTGGAAAGAATTTTAATAATTATGGTCTTTCTTATAGAAAATAGTATTTTAGGCATAATTTTTCTTTTATGTGAATTATGGACTTTTACACTATTTTTATGAATTCACTTTTTACATTTTTGTATTTTATGGTTTATCGATATCCTTTTAAAGTTTTTTTTAAATATTATTGACAAGTGATTATTATAAACTAGACTGATTTCTATAAATGTCTATTACATACTACAGTATTTTTATTAGTTTGGCCCAGATGATCCATGTAATCAAACAATCTAAAAGTGCTTTTATGTATTATGAATTTTAATAAACAGAATTTTTTTAAGCTAGTTGGTGTATATGATTTTACTTTATTTCATCATAGCTTCATGATAAATATACAGTATTAGTTACATTCTGTTTAATTATAAATTTTATTTTAAACTTATTTTTGATGATAATTTATTCTTATTCTACTTTTTATATAAAATTATAATTTTATATAATTTACAAATTGTATACATTCTTTTATTATTATATGATCATTTTACTATAATAAGCTAATTTATAATAAATAGTTGTCATTTAAATTTGGATTGAAAAGAATAATAAGGTTTTAGTTGAAAATAATTATCACATATCACATTTCAGTGTCAAATAAGAAGAAAAAAACTGCAGATATGTGGATGGTAAATAAGAAAAATGCAGGAAATGTATAAAGCAAAAAGAGCCACTGGTGAGCCTAATTTACATATGGGTTGGCAAAATTCATGAAAATATATTTGAAATACAAAATATATACTTGAAATAATTTTGAAAACTAACTAAAAAATATATATCATTCATAAATTTAAGGAATAACTTTAATTAAAAAGTTCAAGTATTTTATTAGGAAAAAAAATCCTTTCTATTGGATAAATTAATGTATAATAAAATTATTTTAGATCCTGATGATCTGATAAAAAAATTGATTCAAAAAATTTTTCTTTAAATTTTAGTATGAACTTCAACACTGAATTGTGGTAGTGTCAGAAAATCAGTATTACTTAATGTATTAAGGATTATAAAAATATCAGATTTCTAGAGTTTTATTGAAAATTAGAATGTATCTAATATATTATGATACCTTTACTATATTTTCAATCTGATTGTTAGATGCTAATACTAGGTATTGGTTAAATACCACTATATTATTCTATATTTTATAATTATGATATATGTATAATTATAAGATTCAAAGCAAAATTAATTTATACATTAGCTTTTTTTTTATTTTAAATATTAGTCAGTTTAATAGTTATAGCCCAGTCAACATTATATCATATTTTCCAGATAAGTTTTGAAGAAAGAAGTAAAAATTGAAACATAAAATAATATGTACCTTTTAGAAATCAAGTATTATCTGGCTTAATTATTACAGAGTCAAAATTTAAAAAAAAATTCTATTTAAAAAGTTATACTTTAGATTTTAATTTTAAAAATTTCAATGAAAATTTTTTATTTATATAATAATTTTTATTATAAAAGCTCAGATGTTGTTAATAGTAATATTTAATTTTATTCAGAAGATTATAATAATGATAAAATGTGGAATCCAATTTGATTTTTTTAAAGTTCATACAATTAAGGTTTTCATTAGGATCATAACGCTATAATATATTAATATATTAGCTTATTAATTAATGATCGATAATTCATTCAACATAATGGATGGAAAGATTTCAACAGTGGTTAGTCTGTTCGCCGCAGTTTTTCGTCTTATAAGTGAAATATGTTAGACGACGACTATATTCTGTAATATTTATTAGATAGTGTGGACGAGATTTTTGATCATGACGGAAGTTTCAAAGAAATTAAATATTCTTTTTCAAGTTAAGTGCTATTTTGAAATGGGCAGAATTCTTCTTACAGAACTATTTCTTATAAAATAAAATTGCAATGGTGTAGAAATTAATCAATTTTCAATTAAAACTTATGGGGAATCGTGCCTTGGATAATGACGGTAACCTGGAATGGATTACCGTCGTTAACGAAAGTACCACTGTATTATAAACATTATCGAGTTTTAGTATACGAAGCCTTGATTTTAAAATATTCATGGTCATTGACGATGAATCGATTTTCCAAGTCCCAAACAAAAATACTCTCCAATATAAACCAAAAACATTTAAAACTAAGAAAATGACACTTACTGCAGCTCAATTATTCGATAGATACACTTTGCATCAAAGATGGTTTCTTTTTCAATGCAGATGAAACCATTTTTTCATATAATTTATATTTTTACGAACAAATTTAACTTTTTACATATGGTGTTATTCATTGTTTAGTTTTCTTTTATAAATATTCTTTGAATTTGTTTCTTTTTTTATTTTTTATCAGCATGGAATTTCAATCTATAAAAATATCTAATTTTGATTTTTTGCATTATTTTTCTCTTTTCTGGTTTCAAAATATCGTTATTTGAAATATACTATGATAAATTTAAATGCGATAAATAATAGTTGGATGGAAATATTTTTCTTGGCACATTTAGCTATTTGCCTGTAGGCAGTGTTCCCCTTTTACTAGATGCTAATTTTATTATTGTTTTCTGTTTACAGTTATTCTTTGTTTAGTAGCTGCCATAGTAATACTTTACACTGCTAAACTTTGAAATTTATTCGTAACTTTATTGCGATATATTATTTTTTATAATTAAATTAAAATTCAAAGTCATAAAATGTTAATTGAAATGGGCAGAATTCTTCTTACAGAACTATTTCTTATAAAATAAAATTGCAATGGTGTGGATAGATTTTTATAAGGCAGGAATAATTTTACGAATGATTAAAATATATCAGTGTATAGAGTATATTAAACATAAATGTTCTTCAAAAATTTAAATTTCAAAGTTTAGCAGTGTAAAGTATTATTATGGCATCTACTAAAGAAAGAATGACTGTAAACAGGAAACAATAATAAAATTAGCATCTAGTAAAAGGGGAACACTACCTACAGGCAAATAGCTAAATGTGCCAAGAAAAATATTTCCATCCAACTATTATTTATTGCATTTAAATTTATCATAGTTTTCAAAAATAACGATTTTGAAACAGTTTACATGAATCAGAAAAGAGAAAAATAATGCAAAAAATCAAAATTAGATATTTTTATATAGATTGAAATTCCATGCTGATTAAAAAATAAAATATTAAAAAAACCGAATTCAAAGAAAATTTATTAAAGAATACCGAACAATAAATATCTCCATATGTAAAAAGTTAAATTTGTTTGAAAAAAAGTTATAAGAAAAAACGGCTTCATCCGCGGTGAAAAAGAAACAATCTCCGATGCAAAGTGTATGTGTATCCATCGAATAATTGAGCTGCAGTAAAATGAAATTTTCTCGGTTTGAAGTGTTTTTGGTTTATATTGGAGTATTCGAGTTTAGGACTTGGAAAATCAATTTATCATCAAGAAGAGAGATTATTTGCAATGACCATGAATATTTTAAAAACAAGGTTTCATATATTAAAACTTGATATTATTTATAAACAATCTCCGATGCAAAGTGTATCCATCGAATAATTGAGCTGCAGTAAAATGTCATTTTCTCGGTTTGAAGTGTTTTTGGTTTATATTGGAGTATTCGAGTTTGGGACTTGGAAAATCAATTTATCGTCAAGAAGAGAGATTATTTACAATGACCATGAATATTTTAAAAACAAGGTTTCATATATTAAAACTTGATATTATTTATATATAATATAATCATTTAAAAAATAGATGAAAATGAATCTTATTTGCAGCGTTACGAATATGTGGCAATATTTTTTGAAGGGTTACTACGAGGGGTAGGGGGTAAAGACGGGGGATAGTTGGAGAAGGAAGGGTGCACGTGAACGGGCAACGAAGGCAGGCGGCGTGTGGCCACAAAAAATTTTAGTTGGAGAAGGAAGGGTGCACGTGAACGGGGCTACGAAGGCAGGCGGCGTGTGGCCACAAAAAGTTTTATCAGTGATCCCCGACTGGGGGATATTTAAAACTATGAATTGCACCATAAATTCTTAATTTTCATGAATTTTGGTTTGGTTTAGCCTTGAGATGGTATACAAACTAATCAAAAATTATGGTTGTTATATGATACAACTAATTATAAATAAAATTAGTTGATTTGATATTTTTGATATATTGTAGGTAATATTCCTTTATCATATTATTTTTGGTATAAATTACATATTTCTTTTCAATATCTGAATAAGCACATTAGAAATATTTAGTAATATGTTATAATTTGAATAATTATAAAATTTTAAATTTAAAAAATTCTTGAAATAGTTTGGCATATCTGAAGATTCAACCCTACATTGGTGGAGTATGCCAGAATGGAGAGTTTTACTGTAATTGAATTGATTTGTATTTGCATCAACTGCATTATTAGGGAAATGGATTTTGATTTGCCATTAGTTCTTTAATCAGCATTATATATTTCAAGATTAGTTATACATTTTATAAATACAAAAATGCTTTTTAAAAATGATATTTTAAAGCAAACCTATAAGTATCGTTAAAAAATTTTGTTCTTATCACAGAAACCTTGATTTTACATTTTTCAAAGGATTATTTAAAATAAACATAAGAAAAATATAAAATCCTAGAAAAACTTTTATAACCTAAAGAAAAATAGAGAATTTTAAATCATATACTATTATTATAATTTTATAGTCTAATAATATATATTATTTTATATCTAACTTTTATTTAATATATTAGATGTTTTTCCAATGTAACTGTACATTAGAAAAACATCTAATATACAGGTATTCTTCCTATAACATGGTAGATAGGTTCCTGGAAAACAGCATGTTGTGTGAAATCTTGTTATATGAGACCCAGGTCCAATACAAAAAGGAGAGATACGTTTCAAACCGAATGAAAAATCAATAACTTTCTTTAATTCCACATATGGAACTTAATTTTTATTACGAATATTAATAACACAAAACATAAAGAAAGAAAAAATATATATGTAAGACCCTAAAAAAATAATATACATCAAACAAAAGGAAAGAAAAAAGTATACAGCCTATATAACATTCATTTAATAATTATATCTTCTTTACAGCTGTTCATTAAAAATGAGAATATATTTTTTTTTTAACAATATCAATTTCACTTTTTGAACTTTTTTCCGCATTTAAAGTTTGTGTATCTTATGCTCTCTTTACAAAATCTGTAATCTAACTACAACCCACTATAAAACAATCATTCCTTAGCATATATCCCCAAAAAATTTATGAATAAAATGTTTTTCTTCTCTTTCACATTCCTCTTTGAAAGAACAAAAACTTACTTTTTATCCATGAACTGTACGTTTGGAACACAAAATATTCAAATGGCAACAATTAATGCAATCACAAAATTAATTCAATTTCAAATCAAAATCGAAAATAGACTGCATATCGTCGTCTCATGGCCAACTAGCAAAATTGCATTTGTGACTAATTTTAGCAAAGTATTTACCATGGTTGCATTTTGTGTGTGTATTGTGTGTCCCTAGTGTGGATTTACAAAAATTAATGAAAATGTTTTATGTCATAGGAGAGTAAACATAATTTTCTAAATGTGTTAAATAAAAACTGTTGTAGAGGTACCGTGTTATGTGAGCGTTTCCGCAATTTTCAAATCGTGTTGGAGCGAAACCGTGTTGTAGGAGAATGTGTTATAGGAGGGATACCTATATTACATTTTTGTGGAAAGTATTGATATTAATTAGAATATTAATTTCATAAATTATTCAATAAAAAGTTGTAATCAGTTTTATTGCATAAATTAAAATGATTTTATTTTTCATTATTATTATGCTATTGTATATACAAACAGAACATTTCAAAAAGATGTTATTGTGTAATAAAATAAAATTGCTTATCAAATATTATCATTTTAATATGTTTAATGATATTTTATAATTACAGTTCTAGCATGATGAGCTAATAGGATACCACCTTTTTTTATTTATTTTCAAATTTTGAATTTTATACTGTGATTGATTGATTGATTTTTTTTTTCTTTTGAACTTTTGTGATGAGTATCAAAAAATATGATCAAAATGCAATTAGTTGGAAATAATTCTTGAATTGATCGAAAAAATATTCTAAAAACTTTTTATCCCATCTATTTATTCTACTTTAATATTTTAATAATTCTAAAAATTAATAAATAAAGTATATATATATTTTTTCAGTCATAAATATGTATTTATCATTTTTAAGCAAATTGTCATATTCCTATTATTTTAAATAATAATCTTTTTAAATTTGACCTATTCAGAAATAGTATTCTATTTATCAGATTTTATGTATAAAATGATTAATATTATTACAGATTAGCATGGATATTTAGAAATAATATATCTTTAAATCCTCCAGAATAGCTTGAATTTGAGTGATGACTTTTGTTATGAAGACACAAATTTATTAGTAGTTTAGTATTTTCTTCCATATTGGATCTTATAACATACAAATCTTTCTCATATCTGTAGCATTTTCTGTGCAATATAAACACAATTCTTTTTTTATAACAAACAATAATTTAAAATAATTGTTTTTATAACAACTCATTAAATATTAATTTTTTCTATTTCATAAATTGGACTATTCTACTTCCAAAAATTAAATTAAATACAAAGTAAATTAATATATTCATTTTATAGAATGCTCAACAATTATTATAAGACAGAAATTTGAATTATTAATTAATGTAATAATGATAAAATATATGGAAAGCAAAACGTTTTTTCTAAGCGCTAATAGCAGTTGATAGACAATGTTCAAATAAATATATGCCATAACTCCTTCTTCGCATTTAAAGATGGCTACTACCACCAAGTAAAAGGAGTCTAAAGTAAGTAAAAGTAATTAAATAGTTAGTAATTAAATATTTGAATTAGGTTTATTGTCAATCTTTCAGAACAATAACTTCTGTAAATATTAACTGATTTGAATAAAATTCAAATATTTTATTGGAACATATTAGAAAACCAAGTCTATTGAAAATAATAGATATAGAATAAATATTATCCATTTAATAATAGTAGTAGTAGTCATATATTTTTGAAAATAATTGAAATAAATATTGTCAGATTTGAATGAATTTCACATTTGTTATTGGGACCATCAAAAGAATCAAATCTATTGAAAATGAAAATCACACTTATCTGAATGTCTATTTGTGAATATTAACATGACACGTCATATAAAAATTCTCTAATTTGAATAAAATTAATATATATTATTAAAATTCAAAAGAGATTCAATTATGGCAAAAATGCTCAAAATTGATTCATTATTCTTTAATATTCACATAGTTCACATAACAAGAAAAATTTTATTATTAATTAAAACGTTTTTGGGCTAACTTTGAGACCCTTGTCAGTACACAAATTCTTATACAACAAATCATTGTATAAGAATTTGTGTACTGACAAGGGCCTCAAAGTTAGTCCAAAAACGTTTCAATTAGTAATAAAATTTTTCTTGTTACGTGAGCTATGTGAATTAAAGAATATTGATAAAAATAGGAAGTATCAAAAAGCTATAGTGATTCATTATTAATAGGGTTTTCAGATGTCTAGGATTGACCCAGATAATTCTGAATTTGTTATTATTTCCAGGGCTGCATCCAGGATTGCAGAATCCAGGAATTTTAAATGAGTGGCTATAAATCTTGAAAAAAAAAAAATTATTAATTTATAGAAGAAAAAAAAAAAAAACAATAATACACCATTAGTAATGTTAAAAAAAAAAAAAAAAAAAAAAAAAAAAAAAACATAATACACCATTAGTAATGTTTTTATTGGAATGGAGGGTATTTTTGAGTAAAATTGGATAATGTTACTTGATTTTAAATTCAGATTAAAATAATTAATTAAATAAATAAAAATAAATTATCCAATTTCAGAAAAAAAATAAATAACTTATAAGTCTTATGCTTTCTTAACATTGAAATTATTTTTTCATGAAGTATTCTGGATTATCTTTCCTAAAATTTGTAACCATAATTATTAATAACATAATAATTATCCAAATTTAATCATTTTACATTTCAAAAAGAAAGACATATACATACACACACATATATATATATACAGCAATACCTCAACAGAACAAAAATAACACTAAAATTCGTAAAACGAACTTTTATTGAGAAACGTTTTCGGTGTTAGCACACCATCATCAGCTCTTAACTTAACAGTTTTTTATAAACAAAGCAGAACAAAAATAACACTAAAATTCGTAAAACGAACTTTTATTGAGGAACGTTTTCGGTGTTAGCACACCATCATCAGCTCTTAACTTAACAGTTTTTTATAAACAAGATTCGAATATAGAACTGTTTACAACTGAATTCGAACATTCTCACGTGTTACAATACGTTTTCATGCACTATTTGTACCTCACGAAACAGTAAAGTTGATTTTATTACTCTTTAAAAAAGTATTAATAGCTTGTTATAATGTTAGATTATTTTAATTTTAGTTTTATTTTGATGTTTCTTTAGGCTTAAGGTTTAATTTGTTTTAAAAAGTTATTGTAACACGTGAGAATGTTCGAATTCGGTTGTAAAGAGTTCGATATTCAAATCTTGTTTATAAAAAACTGTTAAGTGTAAGAGCTGATGATGGTGTGCTAACACTGAAAATGTTCCTCAGTAAAAGTTCGTTTTACGAATTTTAGTGTTATTTTTGGTCTGCTCAATGGTGCTGTAGCTTCCAAAACATTACAGATTTAACTGGTTAGAGCAGTAAGAAGTAAAGTATTTTATCCAACAGATACATCTTTCAGAAAAAGTTTAGGACCCTCCTATTTTGGTACATAATTTTATAAGAGAGCTCTATAGTTGCTGGCTGTTCGGTGAAGATGTGAGTTTTAGGGAATGATTGAGGGCTAGTTATTCACTCATATCCTCTGATACACTATATCAGATCACACTACACTCTATCTCCTATTTACCATATACATCATTAGACATCATTGTTACTCTGGCAAACTGCTAAATGGGGTAAAATCCAGATATTTGCTTTGGCTTTGTTATGAAAATGTCATCACAGATCTGTCTATAGCATAACATGGCAGGTATACAATAATAGAAATCTTTAAAATTGCAATAAAATGAATGATTTTTGTACAATTATTGATGCTATGTTATTTTAGGTGGTTTATATATGCATGTTTTAAGGTATTATTCTGTGATTAGTTTCAGATAATTTTCTTTTTGAAATATAAAGTTAGCAGAAGTGACGTGGATAAACTGCATAACTTATTTGCTTAATTTATTGACTCAAAAACATCGCAGAGCCAAAATAATTAATGTGTTGCTATAAAATTTTTAAGATATAAAAATTTGCAGAATTTTTTTAATTCCCGAGATTTATAAGAATTTTTCTTGTGAATCAGGAATCCCGAAATAATAAAAAAAAAATAAAATTCTCAAGAATTGGGAATGAAATTTTCTTATAAATCTCAAGATTTCTTGAGATGAGAATCTCTAGCACAATCACTAAATTCATGCATTCCTTTGATGAAATAATGTTGTTCTGAAGGCAGTTATTGCCTTTAGAACAACTTCATTCATTAAGAAAGGCATAAAGTTCTTCCAGTATTGTTGAAAACTTATTAAGTTTATGGTTATGCTTCCTCGTAAAAAATGTTTCAAGATATAAGATTATTGGAGAATCCATTTAAAATTCTTTTTCATATTAGGATAATACATTTCTATTTGAGAAAACAAAATTAAAACACAAGTTGCGCAAGAGATGTGCAGAAAAAAATCTTAATGATGAATTGTAATTTGGAAAGAAAAATATAACAGAAGATGTGTTTTACAGTTTTCACATACAGTGGGTGATCGGTTAATGAACAGTTCGGATAACGAACACTTTTGGTTGTTCGGTTAACGAACACATGTTCGGATAACAAACACTTCACAGAACAGGAGGGACCTGTTGGACTGACGGAATGACAGGTCAGCTGGATGGCTGCATGGTAAAATTGTGGCTTACCATTCTGGAGGATCCAGGGGTCCAACTCCTCCAATTTTCAGGGAGGGATCTGGGCCTGGCCCGTTGAAATTTATCCTTCAATCTTCCGGTTGACTCCATCATGGGTGTTGGTCAGCCTCACGGTTGACTCCATCATGAGTATTGGTCAGCCTGCGATGATGGCGGCTCTGTAAGTGGCACTGCCAGATAAAAATATTCCATGAGGATATGGCAGCGTGTGGGGTCCGCGGATCGACTGTGGCGTCAGGATATTTGTAGCCAAAAACGTGGATATGTGGCGCTTTCGTGGGTAAGGATGGAGAGGAGAAATATCTCCAGTAATGCAATGACTGACAACGGATACGGTTGAAAACAAACCTGGATCTTTATTGAGAGAGATTTCTTATTCAAAACATAATTGGAGGATAAATACCTGTATCTATAATATATCCAGATAACAATATGTAGGAAATCGATAGTAATGACTTTTGATTCTTTCTTCCTTTTAACAGTCTTTAGTCCAAAAAAACTAGTCTTTAGTCTATTACACACACACACGATTCTTTTTCACAGCCACTGAATTTCTCGATGCAACAGGTGACAGATCCGAACCTCACAGGGAGTAAGTTTGAGCACGGACTGGAGACAATACCGCACAGGAAGCAATCTTAACACCGACTGTCTGACTGCGTCTCCCCTGACTTGGACTTTTCTCTTCTTACATATCTTCTTTTTCCTTCCCACATACTTTGTTTTTACAAAGTTAACCTTTCGTTTACATTATCTCATGAAGCAGCACGGGACTGTATGTCACTCGATATAAAAGCTGACGCAACCAACGACTCAGTGAGGTGTTGTCTTGACGTAAAATTGGCGAAAGTGACATTTGAGTTCTTTTGTAAAGATGACAATTGTTGGAAGTTTGTATCGGAGGTGGAGGTAGTAGATTTAAGTAGTATTTAAGGTTCGTTCCTTTTGTGAATAATTGATTGTTGATAGTTGAATTGGATTAAACAAGTTTTGTTAGCTAATTACTTGTTGCTTTATTATAGTTTCATATAAGCATTTATTAACACTTTTGATTAAGTGTTTCGAGTCTAATAAATTTATATTTTTTTTTGTTATTTAACTTGTTTGAGAATTTATTTCAATTATTAATATAAGTTTCTAACATTGTTTGGTTCGTTCTAGTTCTAACACTTAATCGGCACTTTTAGTTTAAATTCCGATTTCCGGTCTTGTTTCGTCAGTTAGACGTTACATTGTGTTAGGTTGTTTTGTGGCTAATTAAATTTAAGTTAGAACTTAGAAAAAAGACCTGAGCTCAGGCAGAACTCTGGAAATTGCAAAGTCACTAACCGTTAGGCTTAGTTATAATTAATAGTATTGCATTTGTTCTAATTTGTGACTTTGCAAGTTGGCTGCAAAAATTCAAGTCATGTCATGGCTCGACTTTCCGTAAAGGGTGTGGTGAAAGTGCAGTAGTCAACATGTTCACCACAAATGAATGGAAGGAAGAGAGATTGAAAGCTCTACTGTTCAAATATTCCTCAGAAGATGTTTTTAATATGGATGAGACTGATTTATTTTTTAAAGTGCTGCTGGACAAAACATTGAGTTTCAAAGTTGATACATGCAGTGGTGGGAAGAAAGCTAAACAAAGAATTACAGTTTTGATGGGGCCAACCTGTCCAGCTCAGAAAAGCTGCCTCTTCTATTTATAGGGAAAAACCCAGATGTTTCAAGAACATGAAAAACTCCCCTCTGTGTATTACGCAAACAAAAATGCATGGATGATAGGTGTCATTTACGGAAAGGGGTTGAGAGAACTGGACCAAAATTTTTTGATAAACAAAATTCTCCAACTAGTGGATAATTGCACTTCTCACGTTGAAGTCGGTATGCTGAAGACAATCCAGGTCGAGTTTCTTCCACCAAATGTTCTGTTTTGCAGCCTATGGATCAGGACATAATCCGATGTTTCAAAAGAAAATATCATCAAATGTTTTTAAAAAGAGTAGTTAACTTTGAACATGGAAAAACTACAAGATCAATTTACTCTGCACAATGCATTTATCAGTAGTGTGTGTGGAATGACATCTCTCAAGCAATAATTGCTAACTTTCTTTGTCATGCAGGATTCATTAAAGATGATCTGATTCCAGAAGAAATCTCGGAGAGTGATCACAATACTGATGAATATTTGCTACAAGAACTTTGTCACAGGATACCACAAGTGTCTGAAGACCTACTTTTCAGGACTTCTTGGATATAAATGAGAACATCATATATATGGAAGAAATATCAGACAATGAGATAATTAAGTAAGTTTTGAACCCAGATACAGAAGAACAGTCTGATGATGATGAAGAATGGAAAGCCATCCTAAGACCTACACTTAAAGAAGCCACTGAATGGCTGTCAGGTTTGCTTCATTTTTTTGAAGCAGATGATAACTCTGACTTGCTTACTGCATTGACTGTATGGAAGTTTATCATTGTTATACTAAAGCAAACAAAAATTAGCAATTTCTTTGGAATTTCTAGCAAATAAAAGTTAGTGAAAATTATATTTTTCAATTTTTTAAGTGTTATTCCATTTACAAACTTTTTGCGGTTTGTACCAGTTTGTAAAAACACGAATCCACTGTATATCATTTTCCACCTTGTATATTATGCAAACATTGCACAATGCAACATAACCTGTGCTTTTAAATATTGCAGTTTAAAATAAATTATTGTGATTTTTAGGTTTTTTTTTTAATTACCCAAAATATTCAAATATTGTGCTTTTTATTTAATATTATAACTGGAAGTGATATTTAAGTAAATCTACATACTAGGTAAAATAATTAATATTGATCCCATCAATCATATCACTGAAATATCTAACATTGTTTTAAACTTTTCCTAGTCATAAATTGCCAGCCAAGTTTTCCATTCATACTATTCAATACTGTACTGCTAGAAATAAGCAGTACAAGGAATACTTGGTTCAGAACACCGAATTAATATTTTCAAGATGTACATGTTTGTTTAAGAAAACTGTCTATTCTTCCCTTACCAACAATTTATAGGAAGTTTTTTCCTTGTTTGCACCTACAGAAGACTTCTATAACATATGTGTATGTTCAGCTTTCCAATTGGTTAGTCTTAAGGGGGAATGATGTACAAACTGAGGAACTATGATGGAATCTATATTGTATTTTGTATTCTAGACCAGATTCTTATATCGCTGGATAGTCTTCATCCAATTATTGCAGCTTCAACACAAGATAGGCAATGGAAAATAATTATATGTAATTTTAAATATATTTTTCATATAACATATGCAATATATTAATTGTATATGACTTACTGTATTTTAAATTGTGATTACAACTGAATATAATAACAGAGAGGTCATGCTTCTATTATGATTGATTTATTTTTTGTCAAAATTAGTTTTTAATTTTATTAAGTTTCCTATTAAAAAGTATCTAAAAAAAATTTGAGATCCTATTAAGATTTTGAATATTGTATAAAATGCTAATTTTATTTTGAACTTTATAATCTAAAATGAAAATAATTTTTGTCATATATATTAAATATATGTATGTATCATTGTTAATTTAGATATAGAAATATTATGGCACTATATTTATTCTTGCCTAAAGGTACCAAAACCCTAGGACTGGCCCTGACTATAAAGTTTTATAGTAATTCCTAACAAATAAAAAAGAATAATATACACTACCTTCCAAAAGTTAAGCATGAGCACAAAAATTGGATAGAACTGGTAAAATATTCAATTAATTTACTTCTAAATGCAGACAAGTATCATGTGAACAACGATACTCTCAAAACAAACAACAAATTAATACTTATATTAGTAAGAATTGAAAAAAATTATTACAAGATGTTTCCCATCATGACTCATGATGGTGTTCACACAAACAATACAAAATAACAGTTTAATACAGAATCTGTCCTCCTAAGGTGTGAAGCATGCTTGACACCAATAATTCATGTAGTGATTGTGTTTTCCCAAACTTTTTGCTTTCTCGAGATTTGGGAAATCCCAAATTAGTAATTAATTTATTTCTCGAGATTCGAGATTCCCTTTCGGCAATTCTCAAGAATTTTGAGATTATAAAAAATGTTTAATTAAAAAATATCTGTTTTAATAAGGATAAAAACAAAACGAGGCAGAAAAAATCATGCAAAATGAGAACAAAAAATATTGTTTTGTTTTATATTTGTTTTTTATTTAATATTTTAATTATATTGAAAAAATAAATCCCATTTCAGTAATGTAGTCAATTCTTCTTAATTGGGACACATTCTTAATTGGGACTAAACCATTTTGGCCCAATTAAGCAGCTGCCCCAATTAAATGAACTAATAATAAATTCTAAAATAAAATATATAATACGTAGATAAATAAATAAATAGGTAAAAATAATAATAATTAAGTACCTATTTTAATGTTTTATTAAATCAAAATACAAAAAATATTTGTACTATAAATAGTGAAGAAAAAATAATACATGATAAATTTTACAATTTCAAATTTTAATTCTGCAAAAATGCATCGAGTGTAATCTGTCTTCTGATTTTGGTACACCATTTATATCAGCAAGTCTACAATGGCTTGTAATAAATGGCTGGCTTTTTATCCAGCAAAGCAATTTTACTTGAAAGTATAAAATCATTTCTTGCATTCTCGGCAAATATTTAAAAATTTTAAATAAAATCAACACTGTAAATGAATATCGCTAGATACTTTTAAATTTTAAATAAAATCGACACTGTAAATGAATATTGCTAGGTACAATAAGAGTAGACTCTTAAGCAGATGCATAAATTGCCAGACACACCACAATAGATAACTGATTTGCATCACGCTAGTGTTGCCAATTAATAGTGTACGTAGTGTTGATATACTTTTGAAAAATTCCTAAAATATGTCAAAAATTGCTAAATTCCTTTTCTGTAACTGTCCCAATTAAGTGAAAAGTTGTCTCAATTAAGTATTTAAATTATGTATTAGTTTATTAGTTTGGTTTCCATTCTTTGAGATTTGGCCCAAAAAAAGCGGCTGTCCCAATTAACCGGTGGCCCAATTAAACGGAATTGACTGTATTGAAAAAATTATTGTATTTGTTTTACAATTACAGATAGTTTTTATTAAAATAATTTTTCAATACACAATCTAAACAAGTCCTGGTTTGGATATAAAAATTTCAGAAATCAAATTTTTGTGTCCAATCTTATGTAGACATATATGAGCTTTTTAACCTATATGATTGCTTATTTTTTACACGCGGTTGTTTGTTCTTAAGACAGGCCTTTTTCTGGGATAATTTGATTGGGGGTGCACAACAGACAAATGTTGGTCGCGGTGCTTGGGCTGAAACAGCCCCTCTCTATTCTACTACTACTATGGCTCCCAAAAAAGTTAAAAGTGTTCGTGAAGGTGGTGTTAAACATGCTTTCTTCTAGTATTACTGTTATATTTATTTCCTTCCTGTATTATTTCCACACACAAAGCCATAACATGTTAAAAATTTTTTCTAGAAAAAACGTATTATTTGGATTTACATTAATTGCAATGGGAAAAATTGAACAAAAACGTATTAGGGGATTTACATTAATTGCAATTGGGAAAAATTATTGGATTACGAACAGGGTCAAGGAACGAACTGTGTTCGTGAAACGAGGTATCACTGTATATATATATATATATATACAGGATGTTTTTTAGCACCCGTACCACTCTTTTTTCTCAGAAACACAATGAGATAGGAAGTAGGGGAAAAAATTTTGATTACCAAAGTATATATCTGAAGAATCGAATGGGCATGATAAAAATTTTGTGGGCCCATGGGAAGAATCGAATGGGCATGATAAAAATTTTGTGGGCCCATCGGAAGTAAGGGCACAAGGGGTCAATTATGAAATCTCCAATGGAAACCAATGCCGAATTTGGCACAAGAGGTCAACTATGAAATCTCCAATGGAAACCAATGCCGATTTTAACATAATTGGATAGAACTGTGAAAAACAAACAACTTTTGTTGGAAAGTTTTTTAATATTACTTACGGATTGTGAGATATCACAAAAAAAGATGCCGCCACATGTACTGAAAATATTTTAATATCACTTACGGATTGTGAGATATCACAAAAAAAAAGATGTTTTTAAATATCATCTACGGATTGTGAGATATCACAAAAAAGATGCTGCCACATGTGAAAAGCACTTCAAATTTTTGGCTTGGAAAGCCTAGGCCCAGCGTAGTGCAAGATATCACAAAAAAAGATGCCACTGCATGTACCACATGTGGTTTGTTTTTCACAGTTCTATCCAATTATGCCAAAATCAGCATTGGTTTATAGTTGACTCCTTGTGTCCCTACTTCCGATGGGCCCACAAAATTTTTATAATTGACCCCTTGTGCCCCTACTTCTGATGGGTCCACAAAATTTTTATCATCCATTCGATTCTTCAGATATACTTTGGTTCAAAATTTTTTCCCCTACTTCCTATCTCATTGTGTTTCTGAGAAAAAAGGTGGTATGGTTGCTATAAAACACTCTGTATATATATATATATATCAAAATATTAGAATACAGTATATTCAAACACTCTATCATTTATTGAAAAAGAAAACAAGTAATTTGTTTATTTGCAGCAAGAAATTATAATCAAATTAAAATTACAAATATTTCAATAATTTTGATTGGCAACTATCTAAGATATAATAATGAAACAAATATGAGGTATTTAAAAATCTTTCAGATATAACATCTAAGATAAAATACTGATAATTAAATGTTATTTTTGTGTTTTCGCATTAATCCTTAGATAATTCAACCCTATATAATTCAATGCTGGATAATCAAGCATCTACTGTATCTGTAATGTACAGCTTCTTCCTGACTTACATAATAATTGACTTACATAAATTTAACTTTAAGTAAAATATTTTCTATAACATTTTTATATTTTTTTCAAATTTAGAGCATAAACATCTATTGTATTTGTAGATAGTAAGTTCAAACATGTTAGTTTACATTAAAGTTTCAAATTACTTTATTTATTTTTATATATATTTGTTGATCTAAGCATCATATTACTAGTATAATACCATTCCATATGGCATTGTCTTCTTTTCAATCAAGGAACAATGTGATAGTGTCATAATTTTATGTAGATGCTATCATATTGTTCCTTGACTGAAAATGAAGCTTTGATTCTGAATTTTTATTAAAAAATTTTTTTCTGACTTATTTTAAATCCAGTTATTTTTCAGTGCAACCATTCCTCAAGTTATTCAAAAATGAGTTGCCCCAATTATTTGAATAACTTAGAGAATGGTTGCACTTACTGCATTTTTTAAAAGGTTTTTCAATTATATAAAATTTCTTAATTTCATTAAATAATGATTGCTCATTAATCTAGATTGTAAATCTCTAATATAACAATTACCAGCATATATAACTCTTTTTATATATTTTTATCTGTATATAAATTTGAATTATAATGGCATTTTGTTGTTCTATGAAAATATACTAAATTTAACCAATATAAGCCAAATCTTAAGTGAATTATTTTGTATCTAGAATTTATTTTTTAATGAGATATCAGAGATAGGATAGAAGATACAAAATAAGAGATAAAATTTATCTCTTATTTTGTATCTATTAGAATTTATCTCTCTTATAATTAATGAATTTTTAAGAGAGAAAATTTAAAAGATCAATACTAACTTCCAGAAAATTAAATTTATTTTTGAAAATAATTTAGTAGAATACAGGTTTTTCAAATTACATATATTTAAGACAATATATTTGATGAAAATTTTATAATTTTGAACTAATAAATAAACTAATGATTGGTATAGGATTAAATTTAAAGTTAATTTAGTACTTAGCAATTCTAAAATTTAAATTGAATGCAAGAAACAGGCTAAATAAATTATAACTATTAGAAATTATTGCATTATAATATATATAATTTATGTTAATACAGGGTGTTTCAAAATGAATATTGGGGTTTTGAAGCTTCATAGTAATTATTACATTTAACTTACAGTTATAAATAATACATCAAATGAAAGAGCAATTCAAACAGTTTTGTTGATACACCTGTGCACATGTTCATGCACTGTTGCTGCATCACAATGAAGATTTTCTGGATCGTGTCATCTTCAGTGATGAATCGACATTTCACCTCAGTGGACATGTGAACACTCATAATGTGCGCATCTGGGGGTCAGCAAATCCCCAGGAGATGGTATAGTTGCAACGAGACTTCCCTAAATTAAATGTTTTCTGTGCCATATCCCAGCAGAAAGTTTATGGGCCTTTCTTTTTCGGTGAAGCAACTGTAACTGGTGTTTCTTATCTTGATGCGCTAAACTATGGCTCTTTCTTCAATTGGAAAAAGCTGAACCAGGGAACTTTATTTGGCAGCAAGATGGTGTGCTGCCTCACTGGCATAACTCAGTACGTGATTGGTTAAACGTCGTTGTACCTGAGTGCTGGATTGGCCGCAAGGGGCCGAATGACAGAGCTTGTTTCGCATGGCCTCCACGTTCACCCGATCTGACGCCGTGCGATTTTTACCTTTGGGGGTTCATAAAGGATAATGTGTATGTGCCTCCGCTACCTACCCGAGTTAAGAAACAGGATTGAAGCAGTTGTTGCAACAATTACTCCAGACACACTGATCAAGGTTTGGGAAGAACTTGCCTATCGACTTGATGTGCACCATGTGACGAAAGGTGTTTACATTGAACACTTGTAGGAAAAACTGTTTGAGTTGCTCTTTCATTTGATGCATTATTTATAACTGTGTAAGTTAAATGTAATAAATACTACAAAGCCTCAAAACCCTGATATTCATTTTGAAACACTCTGTACTTTTAAATTGCTTTAATATCAATATATAAAATGGTGGTGACTTTCAGGTATCCAAGAAACAATTACAAATTTTTACATTGAAATTAATGGGAAATGAGTTTTCAGTTTACAAATTTTCATTTAACAAACAGTTTTTAAAATCCCAGCTCCTTTGCAAATTGAGGGATATTCTTATTAAGCTTACAACTAAACAAATAATTAAGCGCATTGATATTTTTGATTAGTTATACAATTTTTTAATACTGTTTTAATTCAATCATGCAATTTTATTTATTTTAAAAGATGAACAAATGAAATTACTGTTCCACTTGACAAGTAAGTTCAAATTTAAATTAATTCAGATCTAATTTAAAAATCATTATATTAATAAAAATAATAACTATCTGAAATTATTATTATGATAACAAAAGAAAGTACGGTAGTTAAATTAACTGTATTTATAGAAATAAATTATAATAAATTTATCACTCACTTCATTTATATCAACAATTAAGATAACTATTAAAACTTTTTTAATATAATTAAAAACTTTCTTTAAAATTGCAATAAATAAAAATGTTGGTACTTGGATTCAAAATATAATGATTGTTCAACTACTATTATATCTGTTTATAAATATTATTTATTTTACAGTTATTAAAATAATAGATATTTATTGAATATTTTTCACTATAAAACACTAAATTACCTTTGCAATGCTTTCTCTCCAAAGAAATCACCTCTTCCTAAAGTTCTAATATGTTTTTCCTCATTTGAATTTAAAGCTTTCATAGTTACTTGAACCTATTAAAAATACATTTATTAAATAATAAATAACTATTAGAAATTGATTCTTATATTATATATTAAAGATAAATAATTACTTTTCCTCGACTAATAATGAAGAATGTATCACCTCTTGCTCCTTGTCTAATTATATAATCACCTTCATTATAAGTGGTCTGAAATATTATCATATTTTATATAAATTTTATAATTAAAATTTATAATAATAAAAATATTTTAAAATTATGAGATTCTCAGGATTTATATTTATAAAATTTTTGACGCCATTTTTGAATCATTTTTATTTGACATTATAACAGTACATTTATGAAATTAAAAATTTGTCACTTGGCATTCAACAATTTCTTTTCAAAGTATTTAAATTTATAGGAAGTCCTCAACTTATGATAATGATACTTAAAGATAATGATATATCATCAATCAATAAATTCTGTGAATGATGAATGTAATTCACATGGGTAGAGACTCTGAGCAATATATATATATATATATGGAAAGCATCCTTTTTTGTCTGATTCTGGTAGTTTTGTATTTGTTAAGTTTATTAAAATTAATGTATAGTGTTTTAATAAACATTAGTAGTAAGAAATCCATAAATTTTTGACATTTATGACTTGATTGTTCTGATTTACGATGGCAGAATTCAATAACAAACCTTGTCATAAGTTAAGGATTGTCTATACTGATGAACTTTCTCATAAATGCATTGAAAAGGTATATTTCAAAAGTTATGAGGAATTTAAAATAGATGAAAAATATTCATCTAAAAATTTATTTTTTCAATATTTAAGGAATTTGATTTCAATATAATAAATAACTTTTTGCAATTATTTTGAATGATATTATTTCTTCATTTTCTATTTTTATAAATCTCACAATTGTCAAATATAATTTTTAGAATAAATTCACTTAAAAATAAACTATATGTTTATATTAAAATATTTGATAAATTTTTCTTGTATAGAAAGATAATTTACTTATTAAAAGTTTCATAGCTTTTGGATGATAGCTTTTCCAAAACAAAAATGAAAATCTGAATTTTTAAACTTAAATTATACAGGGTGGCCAAAATAAAAGAGTCCCTGTATCTTATTAACAACATACAGACAATTCACTCATTTATTGTAAATACAGAATAGTAAATATTTAAATTATACAGGGTGGCCAAAATAAAAGAGTCCCTGTGTCTTATTAACAACATACAGACAATTCACTCATTTATTGTAAATACAGAATAGTAAATTATTATTATGAACAACAACATACTGAACATTCAATAGGTCAACAGTTCACAGGAGGTGCTGAAACTGTTCACCATGAACTTCGATACACAACTCAGCACGTCTCAGCATGTTTCTGGAAACTTTTGCCAATTCATTTGGTGAGATTTCCACAATCGCATTCACTAAATCACCGCTCGACATCACGTGACATCATGTGGCCCCGCTCGAGAGCCGCACTAACGTCAAGAAATAGCACCGCTCAGATAGCTTCAAATATCACATTCAGTATAACACGGGGCCTCTTATTTTGGCCACCCTGTAGTTCATACATTCTTTATGGCTTAAAAAAATATTTGCATTAAAAAAATATATAATTTTTAAATATAATTTATCCCTTTAACATTAGGATTATATCCTAGAAAAATCATTTGTAATGTGAAATATTACTCATTAGCACATTTGGTGTAAAATTCCTATTGTAATGTTTAAAATTTGTATGTGGGATTTATAGTGTGTTTTAAATATAAAATTTTTGTTCTTTTGAAAATCCACTCTTGACACAAATTTGTATTCATTTATAGAGAAATCAATAAACTGGTGCACCTGTCTAAAATGTTAAAATGTATCACTGACACCAGGGGCATTTTAGACTGTATTACTCCAGCACAATAAATGATATTTAGACATCTGCATGTCAGGATGATGGCAGAAAAACTAAAAGCAAGCATATGTTAACAGCATATCAGAAATTCAGAAAGTGTAGAAACAAGTATGGAACAATTAACATTTTAAATTATTTTCTAAATCATAAAATGTAATATTTATTAGATAATAATAATAATAATAATAACAACATAAATACACTAATAAACAAATACTATATAATATAAACTGAAAACAAATAACATGGAATAAAACTATTGAAATTAACAAATAAAAAGCTAAACATAAAATCTTATTCTAACCTGAATGGAGGCTGTATGGTAAATTAACACAGAACTTATAAACATACCTAAGAAAGAAAATCTTTCTTTTCTTTATATTTTTTTAGTTTTTTGATTGAAGACAAAAATACTGATGAGCGCAAAATGATGACATTAATTCAACTACATACATAAGTAGAAGAGGAGAATTGTAAGAGAGAGATATGCAAAACAGAGTTAAGCTATGAGAGCTGAATTGACAGAACAAAAGCACTGTGTTAACCGTTAAAAATTTCTTTTTTCCTCCCCTATTTTTTTTTAAATTTTTCAATCATGCCAAACTGAAGGGAAGGTTCAAACTGAAATTAAACTTTTCATTTGTCAATGGAGATATTGAGATCCGCCATGAACTATAGAGGGTGCTACGTGCAGGCGAAATGGCTGTGAAAAAGGTGAACAACACAACACAGAAAGCTTGTCAGCAGGATTGTTATATCTACGTTCAATAATCTTGAAATTCTGAAAATTCTCATATTTTTTGTGTATTTTTAAAACCATTCTTGTACTTACCATTAATTAAAACATACTGAAAGGGTTGGTTAGAGAAGGAAATGTGGTAAACATAATAAAAACTTTTTCTTGAATTTAGAAACATTCATGTACCTAATAATAAATATTTTATTATTTTTTGGTTTTTACTATGATAATTTTTCATTAACTTGAATATTATTCGGAATCGGATAATAAATCAATTCCTTCAATGCTGACGATTTCAGTTAAATCTAATTCTTCAGCTTCGGATATATTACTGCTATCATTATTTTCATTATTCAAATTATTAATTTTAATTAAAATGGTAAAACTTGATTGATTTTCCAAGAAATCGTTAATCATGCCATCAGCAATTCAACATTTTTCTGATAATGTTTTTATATGTTTAAGACACGCTTGCTATATACTTGTATAATGAATATAATTTGAGTTTTATTGAAAACCTATATTATTTTATTACAAAATTATTATATTGTGATAAATAAATTTATATTACATTTATAAATTTGAAAAATTGAAAACTTAAAATACTGTGATATAAATTTTGTTAAGTTTTCTAGACTGCATTTATTTAAAAATGTTGCAAGCCATTCCAATTGTGAAAGATACACTCCACAATTAGCTGTTAATTGTTTGAAAAATGGTTAATGCTAAAAATTAAAGTACTTTAACTTTTCTTACTATTTATTACCCCTAAATATAGCTTAAATGGAATATGTCCACCATCTCTTTACTTAAATAGATTAAGAGTATACTCATTTCTCATTGATTAAAAACAAAGAAAAAACTAAATATACAAACTGATAGACTACTTTTCAGTTGAAGAAAAATTTTTGATTTTTATTCTTAAAGAAAAGAAATCTGAAAATTATCATAAATCTCAGGTACGAGATAGACGTATGCTCGCATCTCATACATATATCCAAAATTCCCGTATGTTTACCAGAATTCTCGCACATATATTAACCTTGAAGCTTGTTCATGTGTTGAAAAGATTCACCCTTTGAATGGTTCCAAAAAAATCCGCTAGAGGTCATATCGAAGCTTGGCAGATCTCAATTGTCTCCGGCATTGAATTGATACAAAAACTATCAAAATAAAATTATGCTGATTTCTAACTAGCCAAATTATATCCCTAGTGACTTATTTTTGAACCCCAACATCTTGATTTGACTCTGGGCCAAGGCAAATTTTAATTTTGGGAAATTAGTAAAAATTATAGTTTAATTATTAAATAACAGATGGTGCCACCTTAGCCTAAATTTAAAATAAAAATAATTGTTAAGCCAATAGATGGTCGCATCATAGCATAATAAATAATTGTTAATTTTACAGTTTAATTCAAAAATAAGTGACTAAGGATAAAACTTGGCAAGTTAGGAATATTTGGATTATGCTGATTTACTTTTATCAGGATCTATGACCTCAAACCATTAGATCTATTGGTTTGTTTCTCTCTTAGGTATAGTTAATGAGTTCATTTGACAAGTATAACATTCCATTCCCTGTCCCAATTTTTAAATTGGGACAGGGAATGAAAAGTCATTCAAAAATAAAGTTTTCTCAGTTAGTTTAATTAGGCTTTACAATATAAAATGAAGTCATTATTACTTTTAATTCTTACAGTTAATTTAGTAAAATGAAGTTTTTAACAAGGAACTGAAATTATTATGCTTTTAAGTTTCACAAATGTTCTTTAACAAGAAGTTTCTAATAAAATTAAGTACTTTAAAGTGGCTTGCATTACATCATGTGATTCGCTTTGATTCTCCATTCAATTGCCATTTTTACAATCAAAATGATTTTAAATTCAATATTATTATTATAAAAATTAACAAAAGTACATGCATAATGTACTTAAACTCAACTGTTAAAATTATATACTACAGTAATACCTTGACTTATGCGATCTCGGAGTTACTCGGTAGTTCTTGATTTTTTTCATTTGCCAAAACTGCTGCCATGTTATCTTGCTGTGATACGCATTGCACATGTTTCACGCAAACTCTACATGCACGATTACAATTCTATGATGGACAAAAGTTAAGACTGTTTTGTTATATGTTATCTAAACCCTTTAAAAACCATTATGTCATCTAAACAAAGTAAATCTGATTCACCTGCACCTAGTAAGAAAAGCATTACAATATCTTTCAAATGTAAACTTAACATTATCAAGGATTTTGATAAGAGAATGAAAATTTGTGAATTGGCAAAGAAGTTTGAGATACCAGAATCCACAGTAAGAACAATCATAAAAGATAATAAAAGAATTCTTGATACAGAGAAAAATGCTCAATCCTTAAACTCAAGTATAATTCGTAAACATCATGGTATTATTGCTGAGATGGAAAAAATGCTGAACTTATGGTGTGATAATTAAGTAAAAGTGAATAATTTTTTACATAAATCATTTATTTTTTAATATTTTGTATTAATACATATAAAGAACTGCAATTTTATTAAATATTTTTCTTATAATATAAATATCCAAAATTAGCACAAATGAGCCAATTAGCTCATTTGCTAATTTTGGATATTTATATTATATGGCTCATTTGTGCTAATTTTGTAGAGCAGTAAGATTCAATTTGTAAATATTTTTCTTCTAAACTAGTGTTTTTGTTAGTCCTTGTTCCCAATTAAAGAAAATTTATATGTATTTATATGTAAAGTTGTACCCAGACTTACACAAATTCAACTTATGCGATTTTCGTCGGTCCCACTTATCACATAACATTGGGGTATTACTGTATGTTATAAAGAAATTATTTATTTAGTTAAAGATAAAAGTGAAAACAGTTATCTGGTTTTTTTTCTTAAAAGATGATTCTAAGATTGTAATTACAATAAATGTATCAGTGAACAAAGTCTGGTGATATTGCTATTTATTTTTATTAGACACTTTAGACGCCTGCGAGCAGTATGATGTTAGAGTCCAACATTAGATAAATGTGGAAAAGAAGCCTGTTTGAAACTGTGTGTAAATGAAATAGCATGTTCAAGTGTATCAAAAATTGTACATTTGTTATATATACAAAAATACCAATGTTTGTTGCAAGAAATTTTACAGAATAAAACAGGAATTTCCTATTAAGAAAAAAAAAAAAACAGTAATATTAGAATCATGTTATAATACTTTTTATAATGAAGTTGTTATGTAATTTTTTTGTATAGTTCTCTATAAATTTCTCACCAGAATATAGATATTATACAGTTTTATTATTAGTTTGAACATTTGATTGAATATGTGTAGACAAAAATCAGTAAATATATGGAATGTATACACTATATGATATTGTTATTGTTGAGATTTTTACTATTTAATATAATAATTGATTTATATTAGAACTGTAGTCTAATTTGGTTTTTTTTATATTTTTATACCAAAAGACTATAGAAATATTTGAATTTTCCAGTTCTCTGGAAAAACAAAAAAAATTGAAATGTTATTGGATTTTAACATTTTGGCATATTTTATAAAGGTTTAAGGTTTTCAAATTCAAATATCAATTGATTTTTATCATATTGTCAAAAGTTATAATTTTTTAATCATACTGAAGTGAATTAGTGTGTTATAGAAAACGAATTGTAATAATTTCTTCATACTTTTCTATTATTGTATATTGAAATAAATATACAATAATAAAGGGACTACACTTTTTGTGTAAATGTAATTTCATAAATAATATTCATCAAAACAAACAAAAACAGAGAAAATAAATTTTTTCATTTGTTCCATTTTCTGACACAACTGAGAACTCTAAATGTTAAAAGTTGTAAATTTTATAGAGTTGACAGTAAATAAAAGTGCTAGAGCATTCTTTTTAATAATTTACATCTTTATATAAGTAACAGTTTTGTTAACATTTATTTCAGAAAATTATAGGATGCAGATGAAAAATTAAAGATTCATAAAATAGAAGATAAATACTTATATAAATTGATAAAAAATCAAATGATTTTAAATTCTATTAACAATCATCCATCTTTATTTGACATGCTTACTTATGTATTAAGAAATATTAATTAATAATCTTTTAAAATAATTTCTGCAACATTAAAAATCATTAAAACATTTTAATATCAATAAGAAACTTATCCATACTAAAATATAATTATTATTTTATATAAAAAAAGTAACAAATACAAAATATTAGTTTCAATATTAAAAATAATATATTTCTCTGCAATTTGTATAAAACAACCTTAAATAATTATTTAACAAAATTAAAATAGTTTTCATTTTTACAAATGCTGATTAATTTCTACCAAAGTACAGTCTGAAGGATTCTTTGTTTTGAAACTAATTTTTCAGTTTTTAAAATAAATTTATGAAAGCTAATCCTTAGTTTGCTAAATAAGTTCTTATGTGTATAGAATAAATATTTTATTAAACATTTTTGAATTAATATTATAAATTAGTGAAAAATAATCCACTACTGATCCAATATGAATGTTTACAATTTAATGCATAAGCATTAAATTGTAAACATTCTGCCAATACATATTGGATCAGTAGTGGATTATTTTTCACTAATCTACAATATTAATTCAAAAATGCACAAAGTATCTTAAAATGAAAAATTAAGATGTTAAAAATATAACATTTTATTCTAAAATGATAAGTTTATAGAATAATATTTTTATTCAGTGGATGATCATTAGATCTATATGAATAAACTGTTAGGAAAAAATTACGGTAATAAAATTTACATTAAAGAACTTTTCTAATATTCAATTGGTAATATTAAATAAAAACGAACTATAAACCAAATAAGATAAACTATTTATTCAAAAACATTTTTTGGATATATGTATAGCCTGATTCAGTAATATTGAAATTAATGATCTTCAATATTGTGATACTGTAATGTACATAAAAAAAATTTTATGAATTTTATTTTTAAAGATTATTTAATAAAAATTAAAAATAAACTATTAGAATGAATGTTATGATTAAATATCATTAAAAATTACATATATTATTGCAATAAATTTATTGCAATAAAATAATATGTAATTAATTTAATTACATATAATAATCCAATAAATTAATACAGTGAAATCCCGATTTTGAAACTTTTCAGGGACCGGCCCGAAACATTTTATTAAGAATATTAATAAAATGGTAAATACAGTGAAACCCCAATTTTGAAACTTTTCGGGGACCGGCCCGAAAATTACAGTGAAACCCCGATTTTGAAACTTTTCGGGGACCGGCCTGAAAAGTCGGAACATTTCGGGGACCGGCCCGAAAAGTCGAACGAGCCGGGAAAACGCACGAATGAAAACTCTGATGACGTCATAATAAAAAAGTTATATAATTAAAACGTAGGAACTCTGATGATTATAATAAAAAAGTTATATAATTAAAACGTAGGAAGAGGGAAAGTTTTACATTGCAAACAAGTAAAGGGAAAGTTTTACATTGCATGTATAAGAAAATGCTCGGACTTCCGAAAATAGACGTTTAAAGCGGGAAAGTCGTACGATACGGGAACGCACGCGAGGGTTTCACTGTATTTTATAATTTTTTGTATCTGCGTGGTAGTTCCCACTAATAAATTTATTGGAGAGAGAGAGCCGCATGCAGAAATATGTTAAATCATTATTCAAAATTTAATAGAGTTTAAATAAAAATCTGGAGTCAGATAAATAATAAAATATATAAAAATAAGGAAATAAATTTAGAAAAGCCAAATAACCAAAAATATAATGACTGTAGTAATTATTACAAATACAGGCATATAACAAAAATTGACAATCTGAATATTTGTGATAAGTACCCTTATATTATTTATTTTATATTCAATTCAAAATGTATATTTAATTTTTCATATTTCATAGTTTAAAAAAAAAAATTTATAGTTTTCCATAAACATTATTATATCAGAGTGGGTGGCAGTTTCACAGCACAGTTTCAGCATTGGTTTAATCCATATTTAGATTTAATAGGACTATCCTAATAGTAAATAAATCATTATATCATAGGATTGAAGTATTCATTGTGATGATAAAATAAATGATGTACTATACCAGTGATGGACAACCTACAGCCCGTTTCAATAATTTGTGCAGCCTGTGTTCTGTGCATAAGTTTTTTTTTAAATTTTACCACAAAAATGTTAAATTATATAAACAAGCAACATAATTATTTAATTAAATTTAGATTTTGCATACTAAAATGCCCCCTTTAAAAAAACCTGGAGTGTGCCCCACTTGACTTTCTGACATTTTTGAATATATAACCTATTGGCGCAATAAATTTTGAGGCAATGGTAGTGGTAGGTAGAGGACATGAAAATTTGTTGAAAATGGAACATTGGTTTTCAGCATGATTGCAGTATTTTCCTCTACTATGAATACCTCATGTATCAGAAAGTAAAAACATTTTTTTACATGCAGCCCACTATAGATCTTACAGAAATCCATGTGGCCCACAGTCAGAAAAGTTTGCCCACCACTGTACTATATAATGATGATAAACAAACTAAATTTTTAATGGAGTGAACTTTATATAAATATTATACCAAATAAAGTGAAGTACTCTATTTTCTATCCCACAATACAGAGATTATCTTCAGACAAAATCAATCAATTGAAGCACAAACATA
Organism: Olivierus martensii; assembly: GCA_000484575.1. NCBI lineage: Eukaryota > Metazoa > Arthropoda > Arachnida > Scorpiones > Buthidae > Olivierus > Olivierus martensii. The sequence continues at coordinate 39,810 of AYEL01090481.1, forward strand.
GGAGATTAAATAGTGCTACATTTGTTTGTTTTTGTTAACAATTTATTTGGAAAACAAAGATTAAAAACAATTTATTTGTTTTCCAAATAAATTGTTTTAATCTCCTACATTTGTGCTTTAATTGATTTCAAGAATTGTAATAGTAGGATGAATTATTATTATATATGTAGCTTTATTCTTGTTCAATCTTTTGCCTGAATATGGTTCTTAGGTTATGGGATAGAAAGTACAGTGTTTCCAACATAGAATATTTGTATTTAATTCAGAGTTTCATACCTCTAGACTGGTTTTAGGTATTCAGACTAGCTGTTTAATCCTATCCTTCACCTAATTGCCCATTATTATCATTAGGTGTGGGCAACTTGTGTTGAGCATTGAGATGCCAGCCACTTAGTATCCAGTTAAAAAGTAAAGCAGCATATAATACAAAAGAAATAATAGCATTTATGCTAATCTTTATTGCTATTTTTATAAAAGTTATTTTTGAATTGAAACAAAATCATCTATTTCCTGAAATGTCTACAATGAAAAGCATACATAATTCACTTATCTAAATTTGATCCATGCCTCAAACTATTTTGATGGGTCCAACTCAGATGTCAATCTACCTACAGTTAAGTCCTGTTGATTCTATTCCAAATATGGGTATTTCATAGTTGGACCTGGAATAGACTCCATTGTGTATATCAGCCAATGATTGAAAAGTGGCATAAAAAAATAATTGCTTATTTTTGCTAGAAACTCGGTTAGGTTAGTTTTAATTAAGTCACAGGATACTTTGGTAGTGGCCACTTTTAGAACCATCACAAACTGGCTAATGCCAACAATGGGATAATCAAACAATTGAATTTTGGGGTTCAACAGGATTGGATAGGCTCAGACCCCTCCTGAAAAACTGGATATATAGACTTGAGGTAATGAAATTAGATCCTTGAAAATGGCAAACAACTGCTTTACCATATTGTCATCTGGTTGTTACTAGAAACTTGGATATATAAAAATAATTTAAATGTTCCATCTTTGTTTTTACATTGCTTTGAAAAAAAAAATAAGTACTGGTAAGCACAAGGTCATATTTTCTTATTTTATCTTAGAAAATTAATAAGTTAAGAATTAATTGCTATTAATAAGAATTAATAACAATTATTGTTTATTAATGTTTTTAAAAAATAAACAACATTTATTCTTTAAAAACATTAATAAACAAACATGAAATTTTATAGAACAACATTTATTTAGCATTACTATAAACTTTCACTGCTTAAGGTTAACATAAATTTAAACAATTAAATTCTGTTCCAATACGTTAGCAATTAAACACAAATTAAATATACTTAAAATGGTAATAAAAACGTTTGCCGTGCTAAGTGAGATTTTTTTCTTCTATTTAAATTTTTTAAAAGTTATTTACAGTCAAACCCTGATAAGACACCCCCCGTTAAGCTTTCATCCTCACTAACCGCCAAGAAATTTGGTGAAACGGATCTTCCCTATGTTAATGGAATAAGCAAACCCAATAAGACGCCATCTGCCAGTAGAAATGTCTAAACAAATATTCCTTTGATATTGTATTTGTCCTCGCTAATCTGCAAGGGACATATTAAGTCACTTACATCCCAAAATTCATCAGTACTGTATATACAGTATTAAAAGCTCTCTGGATTCATTTGTAATCAGCAGATGAGAGAGATGGAGTTAACAGTTAATCATGATCAGCTCTTTAAGCTGGTTCACACCTAGATTGAAGAAAATTCAGGATCATTTCCATCATTTACTGCTTACCGAGCAAATAAAGATATTGTACAGTAAGTATACATTGTGTTTTATAGAGAATTCAAAGTAGAGGATCAGAACAGCAGATGGATAATGTTTTCTATATAGTGCTGTACATGTACAGTATGGTTAGTATAAGTACCGTAAAGTATACAGTTTTCTTAGAAATGTTAAGTTTGAATGCTAAATATAAATTATATTATATTTTATTAAATTTAATAAATTCGGAATTTATTTTCATTTCTATACTAAACATGTTTTCGATAAACTGCCAACCCTGATTAGCTACCAAAATTGTTCCCAAACGGATGGTGGTGTCATATTGGGGTTGACTGTATATTAAATTATTATTATAAACTTTAATCTACATTGTTTTGAAAAAATGTATATACTTAATTCTCCTGGATCATAATACATTGTAGATCCATGAGAATTAAGTAGTGCATGGAAGTTTTGCCTAAAGTAATAGACTAACAAAGATCTTTATATAAAAAAATGTGTATTAAAAGTTTATAATAATAATTTAATATAAATAATTTTTAAAAAAATTAAATAGAATAATTTAATATAAATAATTTTAAAATTTAAAAAGAAAAAAAAATCTGACTTAGCACAGCAAACGTTTTTTTACTGTTTTAAGTATATCTAGTTTATTTAATTGTTAATGTATTGGAACATAATTTTTTTAAAGCTAAAGAGGGAACTGAAAAATTCTGAAAGAGCTGCTTTGCATTGAATAAAATAATTTTTTTGGAATTAATATATCCTGTTAATTGGCTAGATGTAAAGTATTTATATTACTATAAATGATTACTTTTTGAATATATATTGAATATTTTGAATTCTTATAGTTTGGGAATATAACCTCCATTTATAACATTATACCAATGAAAAATTGTGGTCAGAATTACGATGGATTTGAACTACAACCAAAAATTTTGAATGTAACCCTATCATTAATGGGATTATATTTAAAAATTTCAGTATTTAATACACAATTACAGGGGGTCTCTGTATCTATGTGTTGTGTAAGATTTAACTAAAGCTTATATCATTAAAACTTATTTTGTTTAGTATCGCCATTTACTGCATCATTTATTTTATTGTTACATCAATAATAAAATTAAACAATGAACAAATAATCACTAGCATTGACATAATGACATAATTTTATTGCAATCTTTGTTCCTATAAAAATGCTCTGTCAACATGATCCAATTCTTAAAAATTATCAAATTATAAATATTTAAAATTCAAAAAGAATATATGTTTGCTGTACTAAATTTTGAATTTATTTATTGCAAACTGAACTAACAGTACTTACACTGTAGTAAAAGCATAAATTATACATAAATGTATAATCCATTTATAAATACAATTCGGTTTATAATAAATGATTAAAGTTGTTTTATCTGGGATATATGTTTTGATTGTTTTACTAGTAAAAATATAACTCTACAAATAATGACCATATCAAAATCAAATATCATTTTTATATAGCTTTTCCATAAACAGCTATATAAAGACAAATAAATTCCAATTCCAAATTAAGTATAAAAATAAAAATATATATATTTTTAGGAATATCCAATTTCATGATAAAGATTTAAAGAAGAAATATATGTTATTGAATATAGTAACAAATTTTATTTTATAATTTTTATCATTGTATTTTAAAATTGTTGTCATAAAGGCTGGTTATCATCATCAATATATACATCAAACAAAAAGACAAAAGTTGTAATATCCTAAAAATATAAATAATAAATAAATATACCAATATTTACAAAATAATATTATTTTATTTTCAAACATTGGACTATATATGAATAATTAGATGATTCATTATCTTCCATAGTTTAGTCTCTGCTTCAAACCACAGGATAATAAGTACTCACTGTTCTGCATAGTTCTGAATTTTCTGGAAGACTCTTCCAAGAAACTTTTTGGTCACTCTTCTAAGTAAATTCTCATTTTTTAAGAATTTACTTTTTAATAATTGAATAAATCTACTAAAACATTGGACAAGTTATCAATATTACAATTATTATTTATTTGAAATATTTTCTCCATTTTGTTGGGCTTGGGCTTGATTTATCTCTAAGTGAATTCACTGCTTCTATTACTATTCTTAGTTCTTCCATTCAATTATTGTATAGCCATTTTTAAATTTCTTTCATGATAAAATGTATTTAAATATCGTATATTATTAGGAATTCATTTTCTTCTTTGAAACAATTACATTTCGTATTGCTTAGAACCTTATTTAGTTTTATACGTAAAATCTACGACTAACCTGCAGTACAAACACAAAATCAGATCTCTAAGTTACATAACAATTCAATTGCAAGTCATCTTAAACTGCATACAGAAATATTTTCTGAAACGACAAAAATGTGAAAACATTAAACTGTATATCAGATATCCGTTTTAAGTTATGTCATATCACAGATTCTGATTTTGTAAGAATCCTCTATACTCTTCAAGACTTGATATTGTGAAAAGGAATTACTAGTGAACGATAAAATTTATTAAAATAAATTAAATTTATCGAATAAAATAACTTTTTTTGAATGCAAGAAACTGACATCACATACAATGATTTACGATTTACTGCAACAGCTGTCAAAATTCTGAGTATTTAATTTTAATTACAGTAATTAATGTCATATATAAACGTCAATCATAAAATTATTTTATATATATATAAAAGAAATATTGTACTTTATTTCATATTATTTAATTAAGTTATTTTGGTATCGTTATATATAAAACGTGCATATTATCACTAAAAATTAATTTCTATACTCACACTAATTCAGTTTGTTTCTTAAACGACACTATGTTTATATCATACTGCACATTCATTAAAGGTCGGCCACGTTGCTTGCTCAAAATACGTCAAGTACCTGGAAATTTCCCTGTCTGAATCAATAAATTTCCCTAAAGCGTATATGTCATTCTTTAATGTCATTGGTTAAATTTAACAATCACTGGAAATGTCAATTTTAAATTTAACTATGGCATTTACTATATATTTTACATTAATATAGAATCAAATATATATAATTTTAAATTTGAGATATTTCATTTTAAGATTTATTTAATTTTTTTTGTTAAATTATTTTTTTATTTTTAAAACAAATTATAATGGAAACTTTTGCATAAAAATGCAAATCGATTGCTTTTCAATTCTTATTAATTTAAAATACAATATTGAGTTTGATAAAACTAACGATCGTCGGATAGAACCGATGGATACTGTAGAACAGAGTTATAATAATATTCCATCATATTAAGATCTGTTTCTGTTCATCGATGGTTTCTGTTATAAGCATGATTTACACTCCTTGAATACAGTAATAACTTGAAGCCAACTTCACTGAGTGAGAAAACTGATATAAGAAAACGCGAACTGGGAACTTTCTAAATATAAGTTTAAAACATTTCGATATATTTATGATAAAAGTTATTAAGTGCCGATACCTATATGTGGATTTTTGAATAAGATTTGGTTTGTTGCATCAAAATTTAATATGAATAATAAAGACATGCATCAGCTGAATATAAGCAGTCATCTTTCATTGAATAATGTATTAATTAAATTATTGAAGAGAAGCGTGCTATATTTTCACCTCGACGTCTAGGATTGAATCTACACCGTCGATGATCTAGACCAGGCCTGCACAATATACGGTGTTTTTGCATATTTTACGCCCCCTTTCCAATTAGGGATATTACCAAGGGGGCGGGGCTAGTTCCAACTACGGGCTGCACCCACACCCGTGGCGAGGGGCTGGATGGTGAAGGACGGGGATCACCGAGCCGGGCCCAGTATCCCGAAAGAATCCAAGACCAGACGCGGGTCCTCTTGCGTGGCACGCCAACGCGTTACCACTCGGCCATCCGGCCGCTCACAATATACGGTTAGGTTAGTTAGATTAGCCGCCATATCCTCATGGGATATTCTGTATCTAGCGGCGGCCACTTACAGAACCGATCACAGGATGACCAACACCCATGATGGGGTTAACCGGATGGTTGAAGGATGGGATTCAACAGGCAGGGCCCGGACCCCTCCTGAAAAACTGTAGGTGTGGGATTCGATTTGAACTCATACCTCCAGGGTGATAAACAGAAACTTTACCACGCGGCCACACAACATACGGCCCGCAATGCTATTTATTTTGAACCGTCTGCTTGATTGAAATTATTTAATTATACGGGGAATATGAAATTAGCCGATTTTTTTCTAGCATTGAATTAAATTTTTACGTTCATGCAATTGATTAGCAATTCATGCGGCACATTGTATTTTTTTGTTGCCACTATTTTATCAAAATTCGATTTCATATTTGAAGTGGCCGTTCTGAATATGGCCTCTAGGGCAGCTGGATGGCCGAGTGGTAACGCGTTGGCGTGCCACGCAGGAGGACCCGGGTGCGGCAAATCTCATGAAAAGTTTTTCGGGATGCTGTGCCAGGCCTGGCAATCCCCGTCCTTCACCATCAGGTCCCCTCCACGGGTGTGGGGTACAGCCCGTGGTTGGAACTGGCCTCGCCCCTTAGTAATCTTCCTGATTAGAAAGGGCGCCTCTTAGTAATCTCCCCGATTGGAAAGGGGCGTAATAATAATAAAATATGACCTCTAAATTGATATCACTTAAAGATGAATGTTGTTTGGTTTTGTTGAAGTTCATGACCGAAAATGTTTGTTCACAAGTATATGTGCTTCCAAAACTTCGAATGATTGTAATAATTTGTTATTAAATACGACAGTGGAAATAACTCCGAATGCAATTTATTGTTGATTTGAAAGAAACATGATTGTAACATTAAGAATAATGTGATATTCTGAAATTATTAATAAACTTTATGTTTATGTTTAAATGGTTTTTATTGAGAAATCTTGCTATATCTGTTTAAATAATTTTGATTATAATTTTAATTGCAACTCTCTAAAAATTTAAATATGCATATTAATATGACTTCAAACGTTTATATAGTCTGCTTATTAGTTAACATTTCTTAAATGCTATACCCAATGATGACTATACCAGTATTCAAAATTGTTGATACTATTTTTTTTAATTCAAAAATTTTATAGTTTGCAAACTGATCACTTCATGGATTAAACGATAGATAAAATGATTTGATTTTATAATAAAATATCATAAATTATAATATGGCAACACTAAACGTTAGAACAGGGGATGGATGTTATGCAAACAGAAATGGCTACTCCAACAAGTGAAGACGTACAAGTGAAGAGTAAAAGACCTTCGAGTGAGTTTAATTAATTAAATTATATCGATAGAAACATTGTATGGATATTATTTTCAACAATTAAATATTAAATTAAATATATAGCAAATCTAGAATATATGATGCATTAATTTATTCTTTGAAAAAGAATACCAAAATAGTAATAAAAATGAAACTGTAATAATTATTTGAAGGCTACCTTTTAGATATATTTAGATTACAAATATGGATACATTATATTTTCAGATCGTGAATGCTAGTGATTGAAAATATAAGGTTTTCAAAGAATTAGGGCTATATTGAATTTTCATTGACAAGCTTGCATCATTCATGTCATAACTTTGCAATCGTTTAGTTTTTCAAAATGATTTCTTTGTATCTTATATTTTGAAAAAAAAAAAATATATATATACTATATATGTGATAGGAAATAGGGTAAAATTGCATATACACCTAGCACTCGATTTGCACGGCACTCAATTTAGTTACAATTTATCCAAGGGAGGAAAATAATATTTTCCTCCCCTGGATAAATTATATAGAGTATAAACTCTATATAACAGATTTTTCATCTTATTTTCCTGAATTAAATTTCATTTGTCAATAAATTGGACAATAAATTAAACCATTAAATAAAACTTAAATAAGAAAATCATACAAAATGAAAAATCAAATTAACAAAGCATCAAGTGTAAGTATTTTATGGGATGACAGTTACTGCAACTAATACTGAATGGTGCTATTTTGCCAAATATTTTAAATATTTAATGACAAATGAATATCAAAAGAAGATTCAATGAAATAAATTATAAAAATTAAAAACATTTTTAAAAAAGCATGCAATAATAGGTGAGAATAAATGATAATAGCTGAACACTTTACAAAGCAAATAAACTATTAGTGGCAGTGTCATCACCACTAACATGTAAAAAGTAAAGCATGTTTACTCTATTAGTGCATATATATACAGGAATAAATTTTAGAAATAAGTAACAACATTTAAATTAATCCAAACTTAAAAATATTAAAACATAACAATCTATCATTTAATAATTATTAAAATAATAAACTGTTAGATTTTTTTTTAAATCTCTAATAAGGAATTTCATGTCATTGTGGACAATATTATTCTGATTCATTTTTCATTATCATTACCAATATCCATAACCTTCATCATTAGAAATTTTAAAAAGAATTTACAACAGATTTCCTGTTTGAAATATCATCTCATCTTACAAAAATCAGCTAACATCTCATCACATAGAATAATTCAAGTAAAATCCTTATTTGCAATTGTTATTTTCTTTATAGTCAGCAAAGATTTATTTATAAAAATATCTTTTTATTATATAATCTCCAGGCATGTGAATCCTATTTGCTTTTTCTTGAAAGCATTTATTACTTTATATATTACTGGTAAGCATGGTAAGCACACTTACTGATTACTAGTAACAAGCACACTTTCATTATTAAGTTAGCAAGAAATTGGTCCATTTGGATTACTAGTAACTATACATTTTTAAATATACTGTGTACATATCTTACTGCCTGTAATAAGCCAATATAATAATGACTATAACCCAATCAAGAGATTACTACACTGGGAACATCAATTTATATTATGAAGTATCCAAATAACTTTGAAAACAATAACTGAAATTTATTCTTTCGATTTTTTTCTGAAATTCAAGTGAAGATATTCACTTTGCTGTTTTATATTTTTATGAATTTAAAACAATAATATGTGTTTACAGAAAAGTTAATTGTGTTAGTGAAAAAAATTAAAAGGTTAATTCAAGATTTATCAAAATATTATTTATAATTTTTGTGAGAAATGAATGAAAATTTTAAAAATTCAATCCAATTCAACATAAATTTCATTTGCTATTTTATAGAGGCAGTTCTTAATTTGTAACTGTTGACTTACAATCACTCATACTTACAATGGCAATGTTTTCAATAAATTGGTCAATGCAATTGACAAAAAGTTCAAGTCCCTGAAACCATGATCTGATATATAAAAAGCATCCTTTCTAAGTTTAATTCTTGGATTTTTTAGGTTTGCAAAGTTTATTATGATAAGAGTAATATAATAATAAATATTGATAGTGGACAATCCATAAATTTCGGGCATTTTCAACTTAAGACTGTTCCAACTTATGATAACAAGGTTTGAACCAAACCCTATTGAGAATCTAGTACTACTTGTATTTTGTTTTGTTATTTTATATTTTGTCATTTCTATTTTTATACAAATCAAAATTATTATAATCTTGTAATTATAAACCTTTCCAGGTCCCAAAGTTCTTTTGAAATTTAAACAGCATAATTATCATTTGATTTACTTATATATCAATCCTTTATCAAAATTTTATTTTATACAAATACAAGAAATATATTAAAATTAATATTTGTTTATGCAATAATTTCTATAACTTATATTTAAATTTCATTTTGTGAATGATTATTAGTTTTATCTGATATTTCTATAATTTTATTAAGAAAACATAATACAATATATTACCTCTTCTAAAACATCAGCAATTTTAAAAAGCATCTCTTCATTCAATCTCCTAAATGTTGGAACACTGTAGAAAAATTTAAAAATAAATATTTTCTCTTACCAATAAATATGACTATATATTTATATAAATTTTAAGAAAAGCATTTGCCTTTTTAAAAATTCAGTATATTCAGCTTGTCGAACCAATCCTGTTCGCATCATTATAGTTTGAAAGCACTGTCTTTCAATTGCCCATAATTTACAATTCATGATAGCTTTAAAGAATTTTAATAATTTATTTTTTTTATTTTAATCATTTAATCAATACCTAAAATATTTCATTCTGTGATTTATTAATTTTTTTCACAAGCATTAAATAAAATTACATAATTTAATTATTACTTTTCTTTCTTGTTTCTTTAGGAATATCTCACCTTTAACTGTAGCAGTTCTTGTACAATTATATAAAATTGCCAATTCTCCAAAAACCTTTCCAGGTCCCAAAGTACATAAAAATTTTCCTTCTTTGGTAACTTCAATTTTTCCATCTCACAAAAAGATCGAAAATCATTAAAATAAATTATAATCCTATCAATAACAAATCTTATATTTAAAGCATTTATAAACTAATGATGATATCCGTAAAGTTTTCACCATTCAGTAAAATTTGTTTTTATTTTTTAGGAAAAGTTGAAAAATTTATTTTCATTTTAAAATTATTTTTTAATATTGTACTTAAGAGTTTTAATAGCTATTAAATATTTTATATGAATTAAAATTTTTCTATCATTAAAATATAACAATTAAAAGACATACCTTCCATAACATATACCATGGATCCCACATCACCTTCTTTAATGATAATGCTATCTTTTGCATATTCAACTGGACACATGCAATCTGTAATTTCTCTAATTTGTACAGTTTCTAAATTTTTCATGAAATCATTATCTAAAATAGCTTGTTGTATAAGTTCTCTAGATCTGGAAAATTTTTTAAATTGTCAAAAATAACATTAAATGAATTAAAAGAATAAATTTAAATTAACTCATTGTTTTAGATATTTCATTACGGTCATATGAATAATGTTAATAATAATATTTGAAAAATAGCCTGGAAGCTATGAATTATATAAGAGAGAGATTAAAAAAAGACAACACATATTGAAAGAAAATTATTCTACAAATTGTCTTTTACAAGAATAGAAGTTACAAATCATACTTAATATATAATCCAAATAACCTATAAGAAACAAATTAACTAACTCTATTAACTAAGCATTCATAAGCCATTAATTTATAACTGAAATAATCAAAATTGACTTACAATAATATTGTAACAAAATTTGAAAATCTCTTGCATTTAAAAAATTTATAATCTTTTTCTTTTATTAATTAAGTTAAAAATGTAAATATTTAATGGAAACATATGCTAAAAAAATCATTATAAAAATTTAATGTGTTTATTTATAATATAAATAAATTAAATATATAGTAAAAAATTTTTGTTTACATTATAGAATGTTCTAATAGAAAAGTTTGACTGAACAGAAATGCTTTCTTTTTATCAAACTTTTGTGCTGGAAAATTAAAATATTTTTAATAGAATTAGAAAATTTATATTGAAAAAATATATATTAAATGAGAACAGAAAAATCTGATTATTTATTAATGAACATCTGCATTTCTTCACTTATTAAAAAAACTTTGATTTTTAATGGAATATACCCTCAACTATATCAATGTTAAAAGCTTCTATTAGAAATATGTTACTATCAAATCAAACATTTGATTTTATATTAAATTGCTACATTAATGTTTATTGATATTTTCTGGAATAGAATTTAACATTAATAACAAAATTAAATATATGTTATTATTTTCTGATTTATGTTGAAATGTAGAGCAAAATTTGAATACAATGAATAAATTTTAGTTTAATGAGCACTAGCAATAAAATTAATGAATCAATAGGAAATATTTTGTGCAAATTAATATTTAATTTTAATTAGATTCAAATTTAAAAATTATTAGATTCTAAATGAACAAAAAATAGCATTATTATTTACTTTTATATAATTATATAGTATAAATAAATGTATATATGTATCCTTATATTGTCTAAATTGTATTATTAATAGTGTATAGGATTGATAATGCTATCCATGCTCTCTATCTTGTAATTAATATTATATGAATCTGATGAATGAATGCTTAATTCATTGATACCACATAATTATTATTAAAAGCAATTAATGTTGAAATGGTCAATTATATATTCTAGGAATTGTAAATTATATGAACAGACATCATGTTAATGCTAATAGCATATTAAGTATATATTATAAAATTCACTAAAAAGGATTTTAGATACATTAATAACACATCTTTAAAAGAAAAAACATAACACAATATTATATATTATATAATAGATTTATAACTAAGAAGTAATGAGACTTTTAAAAAATTTTGTGCGTACTTTCATCTTTAAGAAAAATACGTACAAATGTAAATACTATTCTGTAATGTTTTCCAGTTCAAATATATACATTTTATATACAGCAGACTTTATACATCATAAAAAATATAACTGTCCATATCACATGGAATTCGAAAGAGTAAAATGTTCATCTCTTCCACCAGTAGAAGAATTTGGTTGCATCATCAAACATTCTAATAAGTTCATCATTCTACATTGTACAGTCAAGCTTTGTTTTTGCAATGAAATCTGTTCTTTCATTAGTTGCAATGCCTGATTTTCAGCCTGTTCAGCAATACGATTGCAACGTTTCTGTTCAATCAACATTTCCCTGAGATAGTTTGTACATGCTTTTTCTGAATTCCTCTTATGCTTTTTCACTGGAGGAATTTGAATATTATCCTGCATTGTATATTGATTAATATTTTCTACAGGACGATTACTATCTTCCAAGAATTGTCTGTATGCTTGTTGAGATGAAGTTTCACATGAGAGAGATGGAGATGAGGTGGAAGTATTTTTTTCAATGCATAATTGGCGATTATGTGATATTTCCGATATTGTTATGATGGGCTGTATAGTATCATTTAACACTCTACCTGCATTTGAATAAGTTTGTTTCTCCTGAATAGAAACTTCCATTTGATTCATACTTGGAGGTCGAACAACACGTTTTTGATTTGTATAGTTGGTCGACTGTACAGAAGAATAAGAACTGATTTGAGAAACATGTGGCTGCATCATATTATTTGATCGTTTTGTCTGATTATCTGAATGTATTCCTTGTTTGTTGCCATTAAGAGTTTGTTTTGACTGTTGGTACAGAGGTGGTGGTTCAGAAATTGGTATTACTGATATGCTATTGCTCATTGAAGATTTAACTGGTAATATATGCATAGATGAGTTATTGTTTATTAACCTTGCTGTTTCAGTTTCAAATGAATTATCATTAACTCCAGAGACTGCAAAATTATCTTGGGAAGAACTGGTTATTTGTAAATCATCACAGCTAAGAGATCTTTTTACTGTAATTGGACTCTGCGTCTTATCTGAATCATTAGAGGGTGTGGAATAATGAGATAATGGTATACTTTCATTTGGTCTGAAATTATCAGGAACAGGAATATGACCAATGACATCATTAACATGATAATAATATTTCCAATTTGACGTGCAGCCTTCCCTTAAGGTTTTTGCCTTTTCTCTTCTGAAAAATAAAATATAATTTTATTTTAGTTTCATAAATTTAGAGAAGTTATATAAAGCATAAGATTTCTTAAAATTATATTTATTTAATTAAAATTTATAATTATAAAATAAATAATTACATTAATAACAAGAATAATGCAAAAAAGAAATTTCAATATTATCTTCTGTGTGTTTCAAATATAAATTGCTTATTATAATTTGTTTAATAATTATTATAACATATACAGGTATAGAGAGAATATATACAAGTATTTCCCAGTTTATATACATCTAACTTCTGTAAATTCAACTTGACATAAATTGTTTGCCATAATTTTTTTCATTTTTGAGATATAGAACATACACATATTCTGTATTTGAAAAAAGGAATATACTGATTTATAATTATATTAAATAAATAGAAATATACTGATTTATAGCATTTAAACAGTCATTTAGTTTATTTATGATGTGTATATTGTTTATTGATTTTTAAGCATTATTCTAAGTATATTATCATTCCCTGTAGCATTCTCTCTTCTAATCAGATAATAATATGGTATCATAATACAGATAGTCATTGACTTATAATGGCTTGTACTTATGATGATGATGTAATTCATTAATTCTGTGATTGGTGAATTCAATGGGTTCAAGTTCATGACCAATGATATGATATATGTACATATGGTATAGTTTTGTGTTAGTTATGTTTATTAAGCTAATGTATAGTTGTATAGTATACTAATAAACATTAGAAATGAAAAATACATAAATTTTGGCCATTTATAACTTGTAATCATTCCAGTTTATGACACTGGGCTTCAGAAATGAACCTGTCTAAAAAAAGGAACATCTGTATTGTGAAAGTGCAATCACCAATACTTACCTAACTCTGAAAATTTTTGTTAAAAAAATTATTTTTTTGATTTATGTAAAATTTGATTTAAATAAAATTCTCAGTCCTAATTTTATGCATAAACTGGAGTATACATTATATTTAAAATATTTCTTTCACAGATAAAATGATTTAATATTATGAAAATTACTTATATTGTATACAAAAATATTTTTTTATAGTTTTATATTTTGCTTTATTATGCTCTTCAGAATAACACTGCATAAAACTGAAAAATACTTGTTTAATTTTACATAATACAGTTCTTAAATGATATAATATAGTAAAAATATAAATAAAATACAGAATACTTTTTGCATTTATAAAAAATTTAAGAAAAGATAAGAAAGATTTATTTATTCAAAAAAATTTTTAAGTGTTACTTATTATTAAAAAATTGAATTTAAAAATTATATAATTATAAACACATTTTAGCTGAGTTTTTATTTATTACAGATATTAATATATTACTGCTATGAATGTAATCATCTAAACCATTATGATTTTAAACTAAATCTAAAATGTTCTATTTAAACATATTTTCTCAAGTCTTCATATATGAATTTTATCTTTATAAATTTTTTGTTTTAATTTGCAACAATTTCTCATAAAAATTTATATTTATTCATGATTAATATTTTATAAAAAATATACAAAATTAATTCAATTTAAATTTTAATTTTAATGATCAGTCAATATTAGGGGCAGATTTTAACTTGATTTATGTTTAAAAAAGCTAAGCTTACAAATCAATGCTGAGTATTTCAATATTAATAAAGGAAATTATTCATTCTTTCAAAATTACCTATAATAAACATCTGACTTAATATACAGTAATTAAGTTTAATATTTTATGTCCAAACATTTTTTACTTAATATTTGAATAAATTCATAATAAAATTTATGAAATATTTGAAATGCTATTTATGAATTTATTTAATAATAAAAAAGTAAAAGAAAATTAATTCTTATCA
This sequence comes from Olivierus martensii, assembly GCA_000484575.1. Lineage (NCBI taxonomy): Eukaryota > Metazoa > Arthropoda > Arachnida > Scorpiones > Buthidae > Olivierus > Olivierus martensii. The sequence continues at coordinate 54,888 of AYEL01090481.1, forward strand.
ATATATTTTTAATTAAAGCTACTGTTTGATGTTGAAAATTTTCTGCTGTTTTTAACATTTCTTCTGTACTAATTTTATCTTTTACACTAACATATTTTGTAACATGCCGTTGTCGGATTCAATTGATTTGTTTTAATTTATGAGCCCAAGTGTTAGATGCTATGAAATTAAAATCTGGTGATAGGTATTGAAAAGATGCTGACATAGCCCATTGTTGCAATGACTTTGTAGTGACCTGTTCTCCATTTTGTCTCACTTCCAGAAAATGTTCATATGCATAGTTATTAATTAGATTATATTTGTCAAAAATTGTCCCACCTCGTTCTATGTCCTTTTCCCACGCATTTAGTTGCTGATGTCATGTTAACAATTTTGATCTTTTTCCTTCAAAGTTTTTGAAGTCCAATTTGGATCCAACTTCCATAAAGTTAATATTTTGACTTTTATATCAAGTAGTGCTGTTTAATTTCCATAAAATTACTAGTACAGAGGTGTTAAAAAGACAACAAGATAGTAGTGTTATATATAGAATATTTCATAATGGATGAGGAACCATGTTCTTCCAGTGATTTTGATCTGATTTTGGATGATAAACAAGAGTTAACTGATGCTCTGCATTTCTGCAGTCAACTATTAAAAGAGGCTAACTTAATTAATGATAGTATAAGTTGCAAAGTTGCAGATTAGAACGAATGTCAATACTATTAATTCTAAACTAAGTCTAACGGTCTAGCGATTCTGCAAATTCCAGAGTTCAGCCTGAGCTCAGGTCTTTTCTAAGTTCCAACTTAACTATAATCAACTACAAAACAATCTAACAACACGTAACGTCTAATGATGAAACGAAACAGAAAATTGTAACTTACAACTAGAAGTACTGATTAAGTGTTAGAACTAGAACAAACAAAACAATGTCAGAAACTTATACTAATAATTGGAATAAATTCTCAAACAAGTTAAATAACAAAAAAATATAAATTTATTAGACTCGAAACACTTACAAAAGTGTTAATAAATGCTTTATTGAAACTATAATAAAGCAACAAT
>AYEL01090483.1:0-19763 GCA_000484575.1 Olivierus martensii
AACAATTTAAACTTTAAAAAACACTTTGTTTAATAAAGGAATTAAAAAAATTTGAAAAATTATAATTAATTAATTCTTTGATACTCATTTAAAAATAAATCTGAAATTTTTTCTATATTAAGATTTTTCTTTAATAATTTATATTGATTTGATTATATTGATTCAATTATAAAATTACATTTAAAGTCATATGTAAAATTTAAATTAATATATGGACTAAAATATAACTAGTTTTTTTTTATTTTGTGATATTAAAAATATAAAAATTAGAAGCAAAATTTAATAAATATAATCTTTGCATATTTATTAAATATCTGACTTTAGGTTTTGATATTTAAAAAATATTTGAAATTTTCTAAAAGACCTATAAAAATCCTAAAATATGCTTTTAATCTAAAAAAAAATAATTTTAACTAATAATAATAAAATATCAAGATCTCTACAAAACTGAGATTAATAAATATGACATCTATATACAATCATCAATATTTTATCAAATAATTTCTGCTTGGCATATTTATATTTTTAGTGACTGCATTAAAAAATAGTAATATTTCAGTAATTTTTAATGTAAATTTCTATTAATTATCAGTTTGATTTTATATTCTTTTTAATATCTTTTTAGTTTGATCTTATCTTTGCTTATAATTATTATTATTATTTAGCAAATAATTTTTTAAAGTTAATTTAAAAATAAAACAAAATTGAAATATTAGAGAAATAAATACAGTATTCCTAATCATAAAAATAGTTTTTCTCTAAAAAAGATACTAACACTGTATGTTATTTAGTAAATAGAATTATAAAAAAAAATAGTATATCATAAATTGAAATTATTTTAAATTAATTTCTTGAAAACTATATATAATTTTCTCTAAATGTTTTTGGGATGATTTCTATTAGATCTTATTCCTTAAAATTATACATATCATTTATGAAAACAATTCACTTGGATAAACTGAACAAATTAAATATACAACTTAAAAGCTAACACCATTTGAAAATAAGTAATTAAAAGAAAACTGGCATTATAGAAATTGTTTAAGGACGAAATATTTTAGATGCTCTTACCTGTATTCGGCTGTCAAGTTCATGACTTTCGTTCTGATTTCGTTGACTGATCTGTCAATCCCATGTTCTATCAACTTCTTGCCGATACTGAGATAGACATGCCCATTTCGCTTAGAACTCCTTAAATCATAAAGATGTTCTTTCCATAAACTTATTAAAGTAACGGTTTCGTGATGAGACCAATTAACCATCCGTTTGCGTTTGAAAAGAGAAGAATAATCTACTTTGTTGATGTAGTAGTTAGGCGGTGTCGTCTTTGCCGACTCCATCTTGTTTTTGACTGTTGCTTAGCGACCGTTGCTATGAGACTGATATTGTTAGTTGCTAAGCAACCGTTATTTTGCAGGAAATTAAAAGATTAATTTGATTTTTGTTAATTGCTCACGAATTGAATCCAATACTGCTTTCTTTGTATTTTTCATTGATCAATACAATATTTTCTTTAGTGATTTTTATGGTCTTGATTATTTTCAAAAGAAAGACTAATTTGGCTGGAAATATACTAATAAAATATTTATGCAATTATATTGAATATATAGGAATTTGAATACCAATCTTTGTTAATATAAAAAAATAAAAACTAAGAAATAATTTTCTGTACAGTTATAGGCCCTAAATAAAAAGATTTACAGACTAATTTGCATTATGAATAAATTATTTTTAATTTATTTTAAAAAAATTAATTAATGTCATTCATTTTGTTTTATGAAATAATGATTATATAGAAAATTTTATAGCTCATACTATTGCAGTTTTTAACTTAAAAACTGCAATAGTATGAGCTGTAAAATTAAACATATAGGCTTATCAATGATTAACTACAATACATTAAGACCCATTTTTTATATAAATTGTGATAAAAATAAACTACCGGGTAGTGTTTATGTATCTGGGATATTTTGTGTAATTTGAGCCGTTCGACCAGATTGGACCTAATTCTAAACTCATGAAAACGGTTTTTAATTAAACTTATGCTGTAGACGACAGAATCTAAGCAGAAAAGCAACATCCCAAGAGAACAATACAATACTGTATTAGTAAAACCGATAATAAACTAGAAAAATAATCGTGAGTGCACACCTAAAGAGATAAAGAGCTAATTGCTTTCTAATAATCATAATTAAATTTTAATCAATTCATAAAAGACTAAAAAATCATTAAGCAAATGTCAATAGAATCTAATTTTTTCAGCATGTCAATCCTTAAATTAAACTCTTCGACATATGGACTGAAAATCCTTGAACTATTCCCTGTAGACTCATAAGAACATACTCTTTAAAAGGTCATCGCTATTAAATTTACATTTTGGCATTTATTTGAGGTCAACTATAAGCAATCTATTATTATTTTTATTAATATAAAGTTTATAATATATAGTGCTTTTTAAGATATAAGCCATGATTAATATTGATTTTATTTATTCATATCCTGCATGGAAAAGATGATAAGCCGAACGGTAGCTAGGAACACCCACCAATCTTCCTGTCAACATCATTATTACTTACTAATCACCCGGTTATTGCTCCAAGTTTTGAAGAGTCTCATATCTCGATCATACATCATCTACGTAATATTAGAATTACTAGACTAGTTGAAAAATGATACTCTAATTGTTTTATACTTGATAAACTTTTCATTTTTTTAAATTAATTATTGTTTGTTATAATATAAAATGATATGAAGCAAAAATTTATATTAATAGTAATCTAATATTTTAAAATTAAAAAAAAAAATAAGATAACTTATATTTAGCATGCTGAATATTATATTTCTATAAATAATCATTCGTATATCTACTGTACAGAATACGGATCTAAGATAAGATGTTACTGTACTTGGAACATCAAAAATCTAAAAATATTCAATCGATTTTTAATAGGCCTATGAGATCACAATAACAAGCATCACTTTAAAATTATTGTATTCCAATGATTATCTTGATAAATTTATGACAGTAATCATAATAATAAAATTTAAGTTATAAATTTGTCATTACATTTGTTTTCATCACTTTATACTTTTATATAAAATGCATTAAGAAATCATATTTTTACATTTCTTAATTATAGAATTATAAATTTAATATAACTCTTCGTTTTTATTCTTAATCCAATGATAATTTATTTAGATAATAGATAAATTTATTTAACATTATTGTCCGTCCCATAAGGGTTCTTGGTTAGCTAGCAACTCAAAATGAATGGCGTTACTGATATGCTTCGAAACTTCCCCGCAATGCAAGAGGCCCCAAATTGCGTGAAGAATATGTTACATATTTAATCCCCTATCATTGATGATTTGTAGCTGACTAACTTTCATTTTAACATTTCTTCAAATCACTCTCTTTAGCAAATTCTGTCAATTCAATGAGAAATTCCTCTCATTTTCTCGAAATTAAGAAAACATCTTTTAAATTAATTATCAATTCGATAAATATTTTTAAAGTAATTAAAATAATGATTTTTAACACTACTAAATGTAATATTTTATATTTATTGCAATTAATATAATTATTAAATCAAAATTTATTATTCATTTATGAAATGTGATAGAATATATTAAAAAGAAATTCTTAAAAATATAGACTACAGGTTTTTTTTAATTTCCCTCAAACTGATTTATACATTGATGATAACTGTTTCTTTTTTTATTTGAAAATGAAAGCCGTCCTAACTTATGATTATTGCTAATGGATCAAAAATGAATGGGAATTTCTATTTGAAAATTCCAAAAATTTTCAGGATCAAAAGAGCAGTAAATAATAGGAGACAGGGACTTCATATTATTTATTTCCCCTGACTTTTCAGTATACCCTATATTATTTTCAGTATAGTTATGCTTAAAAAATCATTTATAAATTACTGTACTTATCGATACTGATATTTGTTATAAAATTTCCCTCACATAGCTTTTATTTCTTACTAAAATATTGCTGTATCTAGTAAAAATATCTAAATAATCTTTAAATAATATATATTAACATAATAATGTTAATAATATTAATTATGATTATATTAAATGATGTATATTGTCATATAAAACTGCAAATGAAATCTAAATAAAAAATGACGTGTCTAAATTATAATCGATTAAATTTCAAAAATCAACTTTAAAATAAAAAGTTATGTTGAAAGAATTGGCCTACCAGGATTTTTCGAGAATCATTATTTTAGAAAATAGAATACAGTAAATTTCTATGACAAAGCCTTCAAAGGAGATGATCATCATCATTCAGAATTCTACATTAAAGATTAATAAAAGCGGATATTCTTAAAATGACTATATTATTTTTATAGCTTTAAATATTGTTGAAAAAATAACCTATGTGGAATATATTATCGTAAATATAAAGTTGCTATGCTTAATGATAAATGATTAATATAGAATGGAGAGTTATATGAAAATGCATTAAATGTAAATAAGAACATACGTATTTTTTCCCCTGAAACAGATTAACCTATATGAATATTAACAATAACATTTCAGCAAACTGAAGGAGAAAACATTATTTGTATTTCTGATACAGAATTATTCTTTTTAAAGATATGCTTTTATTTTAATGATATTTTCGCTTTTTCACTAAAAACAACTTTTCCTTTGATGTTGGCTCGTTGGTTTTTGTTTAATGGCGCAAGTGTTTTTGAGCCAAAATGCGCCAAACAAGATCAATAAAATTATAAAAATAAATCAATGCCAACTAAAATAAATGAAATAATAATCCAATAATAATAATTGAACAAAAGATAGTTTGAAAAGTGGTGTAAAGGACTACATACATTTTGATGTTGGAAAGTTTATCTTAGTATTTTGTAATATTATAGAAGAAGTTTTAATAAAAATAATCATTAATTTCTTTATATGACCATAATTTTGGAATGATTTTAGAAATACTTTTTGAAATTCAAAAAACATTGGAAAATAACTTATATATATAAAAAAATGTGACCCACGAACCATCTTAGGTAACAGAACCTTTCTATACTAAATTTAATAAAATATATCAAGAAATAGCCTATCTGTTATTTTTAAATGCTAAAACTACAGGTTTAAAAATGAGATGAATGGCAGTTGTGAATACTTGAGGAACTAGAGCAGTGGTTCCCAACCTTTTTTGGGCCATGTCCCACCTAAACATCTCTAAAATCTTGATGCCCACTGTGAGATATAATTTTTTTTTATTCAAAAAATGAACACATGGAGAAAGCCTAATTTCTCTATACACATGGAGAAAGCCTAAAAGATTAATTTGGTCTAAACAGGCTTCCAAAAACATGACATCCATGAAACAGAAAAATAAAAGATACCTAAACATCTCTAAAATCCCGATGCCCCCTGTGAGATATAATTTTTTTTATTCAAAAAATGAACACATGGAGAAAGCCTAATTTCTCTATACACATGGAGAAAGCCTAAAAGATTAATTTGGTCTAAACAGGCTTCCAAAAACATGACATCCATGAAACAGAAAAATAAAAGAACAAAAGGACAGTTGAAGTACTGAGGAAGAAATCACTAAAAATTGTTAAAAAATAATAATAATATAAATTAATAAAAAAAAGCAAATTAAGTTTCACAACCGCCGTGTACATTGTGATTTTGATTTTAAAAATGAGTATGTCACAATATATATTTATATACTGTATATATTGCCCCTAAAACCAAAAAAAATGAAAAAAGTTCATTGCTAATAACTCATTCTGAAATTGCCCCCGTGTGGGGCGTACGCCTCACGTTGGGAAACATTGAATTAGAGAGATTAAATCATATCCAAATATACAATATTTGAAAAAAATGTTTATATATATATAAACATTTTTTTAAAATATTGTATATTTGAAAAAAATATATATATATTTTACATAACATAAAATGCAAATGTTCAAACGGTGCAATAGACTATGCAGAATAGACAGACAGCAAACATTGCATTTTATATATATAAATATTTACACAAAAATAATTACTAAACAAATAGAAAATGTGCTTTACATAAGTTGAAACACTGTATTATATAATTAAGTTTAAAAAATTTTTAATTTTAAAAATTAAAAAAATAATAATTTAACTGTAAAAATAAAAAATTGGATCTGTGATGCAATGATACTAATATTTCTCTTACAATTCCACTTGGATATACTATATATACCATTCTAAATAAAGAAAAATGAAGATTTTATATATTAGATTTTTACAGCTGATGGTAAATATTATTTTAAAGACATATGTGACCTATATCAAAATTTAAATTCTCTAAAATTGCGTCACAATATTTTTTATTATTAAATAAGTAAATCTATTTTTAACTATTGTATATTCTAAAACTACTGCTCTATTCATGAATTATTTTGTTTTACTGATATAACTTCTATATTCTAATCTAATAATTATTTAATAAATTATTCCTAGATACTATAACTCCTTCAGAAGCTATTGTTGAATAAATCACAATAAAACTTTAGGATAATCTTATTAAAAATGTTTAATATCATTGTTTTTCAAAATTCTTTTTCAATTACTATTCGATTTATCCCGAGAATTGATATTAAGTTAAATTTATTTATGTCAAACAGTTTTAGGAAAAACTAATTGCCTATTTCCTAAGCTATTTTGAATTTATTTAATCAATGGAAAGTTGGATATATTGATGATGCAAATTAAATGTAATATACTGTATAATCAAATCATTTCTAATGGCATAATCACTTTATTGAAATTCCTGATTACTATGAATTTCATAAAAGTTAATCAAATAGTTCAAAAGTTATTATAGAAAACTTTCGAAGATTGAAATGTTTTCCATTTTCCAATGGTTAAAATAAAGGGTTAATTAATGTCATCAATATCATTTTGACCTTGACAAACTAAAATCAAAATAGCACTGATGGCACATGAATAAACTTACTTTCTTGCTAAATTTCATATAAATTCATTAATATTATATTGTACTTATATATTCATATATAACTATAACATAATATTAATGAATTTGCACATGAAAATAAATTTATTCATGTACAAATCAATCATTAGAAAATTAAAACTTCGTCGAGGATTATATGAATAAAATTTTAATTTTTTAATGATGATCAAAAATAATTTTATTTACATAATTAAAAATGGGTAGGCAGTTTAATAAATTATATCTTCGGATAATTTGTTCAAATCAATTTAAAGATTCCGACACTAAATCAAAATCGTTAGAACGGCAATTGTTTATGTGATAGGATTATATCTTCAGATAATGATGAAAAAATAGAGATCGATCATCGTTGGATCTAAACGTCGCGTCGTTTTCATCATTTAATTACTCTTTTTTTATTATTCTCAAAGTGAATAAATAGTTTTAAAAGAACATTTGAATTGAAGCCAATATTTTGAGATTGTAATCTGATAAAAGTTTTAGAGGTATTTTATGCTATAAAATGAAAAAATTGCAGATAGCAAAATAAAATATTAAGCAAAAAAAATTTGATAAGCTACAAAAACTTGATATTATACATAATATTTATGAACCTGATGAGGAAGTTTTGGTCAAGAGGTTATTTAGATTATGTTGATATCTTGCTTGATATTTTTGTTTTATCTAATTTTTTAAATTATTGTTTTCATCTGCACGCAATCAGAGCACTTTTATGATGTTTCAAAATATTTTAATAAAAAATATTCAAAATATTAATTCATTATAAATTTTGAATTCATTAATTTATAAGAATATCTTTTTTATATATATTTTGCAGGATTAACATTAGTTCAGAAAAACAGGATATCTTATGAGTATAACTAGCCTTCTAGTTAGATCCACAAAAGCATAATTAGCCAATTTCAATCGGTAGAGTTCATTTGACATTTACTTAAATTGCAAGATGGTCAAATATGATGAGGCATTTTAAATAATTTTTAATTTTAAAAAATATCTTTTAGCTTTCGCTTTGTTTCAATAAATTAAACCATAATAAACGAACTTTATAATGAAAAGATCTAGAGTTGAATTAGGTTATAAGAATTAAGTTTAATTTTTTTTTAATTAATCAATGGATGCAATACTTCTAAATTCTTTTTACATTTCTAATGAATTTTTAACAGAATTAGAATAATTATTGTTATTTTAATTAAAATTAGTTACTGTAATGTTTGTAATGTTACAACAAAGAAGAGAAAAATATTCATCAAATTTTTTTTAAATTAATCAATGGATGCAATACTTCTAAATTCTTTTAACATTTCTAATGAATTTTTAACAGAATTACAATAATTATTGTTATTTTAATTAAAATTAGTTACTGTAATGTTACAACAAAGAAGAGAAAAATATTCATTGAATATGTTCAAACTTCGTTCACAAAGATTTGTTTTCATAAATTTAAATATTCATCACTTTTCTTACTCATTTTTATGGGAATTAAAATAAGATAAATCTCATTTAATTCTTTTATAATTTTTCTCATTGATAACAAAGAAAATATTATAACTTTCAGGCATATTTTAAGATATAAAAAATAATTATAAGTGTTAAAAAATAATTCTAGCACAAAAATAGGTGACTAAATGATAATTTAATTAGTATCATTATCAAAATATTACTATGTGAGTAAATTATCCTAAAACAGTTATCAGTAATTCAGAATTATAATTATTTTCGATATACGATATTTTTTTAAAGTTCTTTAGAATAAATTATTTTATCGACATTAATAATTTATTTTCGATCTAGAATCTTTGAGCTAGTAATACATGTCTTTCTATAATAATTCAAGCATTAACCAATAGCATTTTTCTGTTTCCATACATACGGTCATTTTAATTTATTCCTATTTAAAAGAGAGAATATAATTGATTACAGTCTAGAGGGCTAGGCCAATGAGAGTTGAGTATATAGAAATTGGAAGATTACTGTTCTATCATTTTAACAAATCAAATAATGCTTATTTACAGGCAATCATTTATTATGGAAAGGTGTTTGCTACTAAACTGATATTCTTTATTAAATATCGATCCAATACTAAATATCCTAATTCAAAATTGAAATGCAATACTGTATTTCAGAGTTATCAATGGAACTTTAAGAGAATTTCAATATGAGCCGCACATACTGTAAATAATTTTGGTTACTAAATTTATATATATTTTAGAAATATCTATATATCTTTAAATACTAAAAATAGATCTAATATGTAAAAAATATTCAGAGAAAATAATTTTTAATACAAATAATGTACTGTATTATGTTCAATTATTATAATATTAAAAATAATTTTAAATCAATAATCATTAACTTAAAAAAAGAACTCTCATGAATTCTAGATAACACAGCTAGAGTTCATAAATGTCCATTATTTTATAATTTTGTTTGATGTGTTATTAATAATTTTTATCATCATAATTATGGCAATGTTTTTATGAATAAGAAAGAAAAATATTTTATCTATATAGAATTGATTAATTCAATCTAAATATCAATAAATCAGATCACAATTGAATAAGTGAATGTCTATGCTCCAATATGGAGAAAATAAGATGATAAAAATCAATAAATCATGATATCAATAAATCAGATCACAATTGAATAAGTGAATGTCTATGCTCCAATATGGAGAAAAAGAAATACAGTATATATACAATACTGTAGATATTACTAAAATAAATACAGTATTATATAGCAAACACTTCTATATACACAACTTTCGGACTTTTTGGTACTCTTTCTTGAGTGGAAAGGGGTCCTCTAAAAGCTTTGACTCCTTATTAAAAAATGATGCAAATTATACCATTATAATACTGTATATCTACTATATAATACAGTGATGCCTCGCAATTCGACGTCCCGCAATTCGTCGGTCTCGCAATTCGACATTCGAGTTTCGGGGGTTTGCGCATACACGTGCATGGAATTGTGTGATGTTATTTGCTATTTGTCAGTTCTTTTTGGGCTACCATGGAATCTTGCCCGTGTTGTATGTGTTAATTTTCAATTCTACATTTTTCAGAAAGTAAAACCGTGTTGTTTGTGTTAATTTTCAATTCCACATTTTTCAGAAAGTAAAAATATTGTTTGTGTTAATTTTCAATTCTACATTATTCAGAAAGTAAAAAATTTGGTACATTTTTCAGAAAGTAAAAAGTTTGTAATTATTATTTTTTGAGTGAAATGTAAAGATGGGTTCTAAGAGAACTTTTTTTGAGTGAAATGTAAGGATGGGTTCAAAGAGAACTGACCAGAGATTATTATTATTTTTTGAATGAAATGTAAGGATGGGTTCAAAGAGAACTGACCAGAGGGAATAATTGTGAAATGTAAGGATTGGTTCAAAGAGAACTGACCAGAGGAATAATTCCGAAAAGAAGAACATTTCATTGAGCGAAGAGACGAAGAAAAAACTTGTAGATAAAGTGCAGAGAGGTAGAAAAATTAAAATGTAACTCGAGTATGGCGTTCATAGCACTGAGCGAAGAGACGAAGAAAAAAATTGTAGATAAAGTGCAGAGAGGTAGAAAAATTAAAATGTAACTCGAGTATGGCGTTCATAGGACAACTGTGGCCACGTTTTGCAACAGACACAGAAGATTATGGGTGCTAGAGTGTCTGCTGGAAGACTTCATTCCAACATCCAAGGGCTAATAAATTGTGTTGTGTATAAAATAGTGTTTTTTGTAATTTAGTGTGTTATACAATAATAAAACACATGTAATATTCTATATAAAATAGTGTATTTTGTAATTTAGTGTGTTATATAATAATAAAACACACATAATAATGTATTTTGTAATTTAGTATGTTATACAATAATAAAACACATATAATAAGTATATTTTGTAATTTAGTGTATTATACAATAGTAAAACACATATAATAAATATTTTGTAATTCAGTGTGTTATACAATAGTAAAACACATATAATAAAGTGCATTTTGTAATTTAGTGTGTTATACAAAATAGTAAAACACATATAATAAAGTAAATATTATTATACAATAGCAAACCACATATAATAAAGTAAATAATATAGTTTATCTTTCTCACCTCACCTGTTAGGGTAGTGGAATGGGGATCGATAACGAATTAATCTATTTTACATACTCTTATATGGGAAATGTTGTCCCGCAATTCGACAGTTTCTCAATTCGACATTACTTCGGCGACGGATTAGCGACGAATTGCAAGGTACCACTGTAATACTATTATTATAAATTATTATTTTTGTTTATTATTACATATATGTGTATATATTAGCAAAGTGTGCCCGGCATTGCATATTTTGAAAAATATATAGTATATTAGGAAAAACTTGGTTTTGATTATCTGCATGCTGATTTCTTCTCCAGTTTCAGTCAATTCAGTTGTTCTTTATTATAACCTTCAATTTCCAGAAGGTTCACGGACTTATGAATCTATATTTCTTTTCGCTCTTCGATTTGAAAAAAAATTTACTTGGAGGAACATTAAAATTCGTAATTCTGTAATATTGTGTACTATATCTTTACTGATCTTAAATCTATTGTTCCCAGGAAGAATTTTTTTTTTTAATTGGAAAATGATTTCATGTATTGATTTTATTTGTTATTTCAACCTGGTGTTTATTAAATGCTGTATTATCATCGGACTAATTGAATTACAGCTGATAGGAATTATTTGTTCTTTCTGAATTTATTAAAGTATAAAATCGTGAGATTATTTATTAGTATTATGTCAAAATAATGTCATCGCGATATGATGTCATTTATTTGTTTCATCATTGTTTCAAAACTATTTTGCCGTATAATTCGTTTATCATAGGATCGTTTATCATATTTGGAATCATCAGGCTGATCATGATGACGTCATGCCGTCGCTATAACGACGTTAAAGCGTTCTAACCACATAGTGACCCAATAGTTACGTCACATATGATATCTGCGTCGTCACTATTATCATCGCGATATGATGTCATTTATTTGTTTCAAAACTATTTTGCCGTATAATTCGTTTATCATAGCATTTGGAATCATCAGGCTGATCATGATGACGTCATGCCATCGCTATAACGACGTTAAAGCGTTCTAACTAAGGCAGTTCTAACCACATAGTGACCCAATAGTTACGTCACATATGATATCTGCGTCGTCACTATGGTGTTTATGATGTAAAACACTATTGCGTCATCGTGGCATCATATGATAATTGCGCTTTGTGACGTTCTATATTGTTGTGTCGCGATGCTGTCATATAATTCATTATAACATTTTTATCTATTGGCTTTTCGCATCTAATGGCATCATATGATAATTGCGCTTTGTTGCGTCCTATATTGTTGCGTCGCGATGCTGTCATATAATTCATTATAACATTTTTATCTATTGGCTTTTAGCATCTAATTTTACCATAGATCTTAGCAGTTGATTTAGTCAGCATATAATGTCGCGATTATGTCATCATAGCGGTTAGTGACATCATATTGACGTCCCTGCGCGTTATGCCGCGGAAGTATTTTATGATGTCGCTGATGATGTCACAAAACGCTTCCGCGGCAGTGATGTTCAAATTCGTGATAACATCAACGTTATCCTGAATTTAAATTAAGGCATTTTAGTAATAACCTCAAAATGTCTCACCTCCTGGGACGATCTCGACCCTGGATAGTCTATGTTATCTGCAAGGCCGCGGGAATTCTCCCAGGCCAAATTTAGTCAGGAAGAATCAAATGGTGCGTGAGCTTTTGTGGAACATAAAAAAACATTGCATTTTATATTACTATTATTACATATATATATATTTTTTATTTATTATATAGATAATATATATTACATTACTGTGTTTTTTTTAATATTCTCTGTAAAAGAATATATCATCGGCATGAATTTAAACAAAAACAATTATACTAATATTTTAAAAATTTAATTATATATGCAGTTCCTGTAACATGTATGCAGTGCTATTATAATAATCCAATATTTGTGTTATTTAGTATTTAGGTTTAATGCGGTAAAGAGGTAAATGTCATTATACAGTATATACCGTGCATACATTTTTAAAAAATTGAATATTGTATTTTTAGTTTTATTGACACAAAACTAAATATAATTTGATTTATTATTTTATAATTGCTTTTTTTGTACGGGCAATAAAAAAGAGGTAAATTTCATTATATATACCGTGCATACGTTTTTAAAAAATTGAATATTGTATTTTTAGTTTTATTGACACAAAACTAAATATAATTTTTCTCTCATGCAAAAAAACTATATAGGTAAATAACATATCTCTTATTCCATTCATGTAATTACTTCAAGGATCTATTCAAAAGACGTTAAATATTCCTGATAAATAACGACAAATCTGTTGAACACAAAATTTGTTAAATACATGAGAAAATTGATTTTACAAAAGCAATAAAATTTAAAAAATATTGACAATCATATAATTAATAAGGGGATTAAATTTTTTAAATCTATGTGTTTAGTTCAGAAAATTAACTTCTCACATAAATATACATTTTGTGTAAAATTCGAAACGTATCTTCCGTAATTCAATGAGGCAATGTATTAAGAATAAAATTATCATACTTCATTATAAATTACAATTATTATATCTCATTCAACTCATTAAAGGAGAATTAAAACTGCGAGATTGTATATACCAGGGATGGCCAAACTTCATGTCACTACGAGCTACATGGGAGAATCTCAAATACTCAAGAGCCGCATAGAATTATAAAACTGCGAGATTGTATATACCAGGGGTGGCCAAACTTCATGTCACTACGAGCTACATGGGAGAATCTCAAATACTCAAGAGCCGCATTTTCTTTCTGGATCAATGAGAATAGCAGTATCAGTTTTTTGCATTTTCTTTCTGGATCAATGAGAACAGCATCAGTTTTTCGAGTAATCTTAATAATGATTTCAAAAATTGTTTATTTCAGAATGACTTTATTTCGTATAGATGCATACTACTTTTTCCAATAGATAAAAAAATAATATATCTGCAATTTATTTAACTTAAATAAGTATTTGCTTCATATTTACTATTGACTTTCATGATATTGAACCACATTGACGGTACCAAAGAGCCGCATGTAGCTCGCTAGCAGCAGTTTGGCCACCCCTGATATATACTATAATAAAAAAATTGAAGATAAATTTCCAATGTTCGATGATAAGAATACTAAGCCATAGAAACAAAACTGAAGTCAACAATAAGGCACTTGGATTGTATGATAGAAAAATTAAATACAGTACATCAAAATACAAGAAAATAATAATTAATAAGAATACAATGATGTCTTTATAGAATTGACTAAAGTAAACTAATTATCATTTTAGAATCTTTACATTGTATGTAAATCTTATCTACAAACTTCTACATAACCTTATAAAATATTATTTTTAAGTTTTCTTGTTCTTCAAATTTTGAAACTGAGTTGAAATATTACACTTATTTTTTATCTTTTAATTAATTTTTCTAATATAAATATTATAAAAATAATACTATACATTTTTCGAAATGAATGTTTTTAGTGATTAAAAAGTTTATAACTTCCAAAAAAAGAAGAAAATATGCTTACAAGGATAAGTACTTTTTTCTAATTTTGTTCTACATGTAAAGTGTGTTGTAATTTCTTCAATTTATGCATCATAAAATATTCCATAAAAGTTTAAGAATTTATTTATATAACAATATAATAATTAGACTTGATTAATCGAAGATTTTATAAAACATTAGAACACAAATATAATTAAATCTTATTAGAATATATGATTGAATTGACGAAATATTTAATTAGATACGAATTTGTTTATTAATTTTCAGCAGCTGACTGAGAATCCAAAATCGATTTTGAGCATTTCTGATAGATTCGTTTGCTTTTGATTGTTATACCAATATTGTAATTTTATATTACTTTTATTTATATTCATAAAAATTTTAAATCTATATAAATTCTGTATCAAATCGTAGGATCTATTTAAAATACATAATATTTAGACATTTTGCGACTTTGAAGTTTAGTTATAAATATTTTGTGAACAGGGTTGTCCAACCCGCAGCCCAGAGCTGTAATGAATGCGGCCCAACATAAAATCGTAAACTTCTTTAAAACATTGAGAATTTTATGTACTTAATGAAGTTTTTATCATTTAAATACCTATCTACATTTCCTATTTCCATTTTCTAAAATATTTCTTATTTTAGTGATTAAAACTTCTTGACCTGCTCAATAATTTAAAAAAAATTTCTGAACAAAATGAAGTCAAAGATTACTATGCTACCGTTGCGACGACATTTTAGCTTATTTGTCATGGTGGATATCATATATTATACGGTATTTATTAATTTTTTTTTGCTTAACAATTATCATTAGAATTAGTATATTTTATGAGCGGCCCGAGACAATTATTTTTATTCAAATGAGGCCCAAGGAAGCCAAAAGGTTGGACACCCCTGCTATAGAACAAAAAAGAAAGGATTATGCAGGAGCAAGAAAAATATTTTGATCTACTGTTATTTATAATATTTTCTGATATTTTAATGAATTGTCATTTATTTCTTACTTCTTTCTAATCTGATATAATAAATTTATGAATATATAAGAGTATAATGTAATTTTTTAATTATATTTTAAATTTCATCACTATTAATCATATAGGTAACTTAATGAATATCATAAATGATATAGATTTACTATTTTTAATATTTTTTTTTCATTTCTTCTATTAGAAAACATGATAATGAATCGGTTAACAAAATTTCAATGTTTGTAAACTAAAACTTTAAAATTCCGTCTTAATAAATAATAATCATTTGTCACTGACAATATTTAGCGATAGCTAATATGGCAATTATGTGTTGAGAAACTACTGTTCAAGAAGAAAGCGTTCTTTTTTTTTAACAATACTCTAATGTATTGTCTAAAATACATGCTATTATGCTTTTATGAGTATGAAGATTAAAATTATGGGATAAAAGTAGGATTATAGATCAGTAAATGTATTTAATTTTTAATCAAATTTATTCGAAAAGAATATAATTTCAATGATACTGCAAAATATGAAATGTCTAGTTGTTACAATTTGTAAGAATATAATATTATTACACTCTAGAAATCAATCTGAATCAAAAATGAGAAAAATGCTAAGTAATAAAATTAAAATAAATATTTTGATATATACGTTTTAAATTACAAAAGAATACTTAAAAGATAAATTAGAAGCGAAGGAAAACAGTTGATGACAAGATAATGAGGGTGGGGAAACAACACGACCTATGACCTGGGTGGAGTGTGTCATATTACGATCCACACGTGTCTATTTGACTTTTAAGTTAGACTCTCCGATCTTTACACGTGCCAATGTAGTATGTGGTTTCAGTTTACACTAAGCAAAGTTTGAGATTTAATACTTCGGTATTAAGTTAATATGGTATTTTTATTGGCATTTCAGGTGTTGAAAGATTTATAACAATGCTTAAAATTTATTGACGATGTGAAAGTTTAATATTTTATTTATTTAAATGTTCAGTTTTATTTATTCTGCTTAGAATTTAACAATCATAATATCAAATAAGAATAACTACATAATTAAATTCTTTACATATTCATTATTAGCAAGTAAAACTTTTCTATTCTTAAGTGTCTGATCTTCCTAAATCGTTTCATTTCCATTAAATGATCATCACTAAAGTACCTTATAAAACCATAAATGGGACTGCTTAATTTCTTCGATAATCTAATTAAAGATACTTATAAATGTACAGTCAATATGCTAGTTTTATGAATTTTAAAACATACATTGAATATAATTATATAAAGTATGGCTAAAAAACTAAAAGAGGAGTATTAAATTATCAATTCTATTTTAAAAATATAAATTATTATAGAACAGCTGGCATAATCTTTGGGAATTGTTTGTAAACAAGTCTTTGTTTCTCCATCAATCTGTACTGTTGTCCTAAAAGATCAGAAAGAAAAAAAGAAGCGACGGCGCCATGGTAGTTATGCATCAATGATAAGCACTTCACTCTTTGTACTGCAATTTAAATCAAGAGTAGAGGGTCAGGAGTAAACCGATATCATTTTTGACGTTCTGAAGTGGTCTAGAATGGCGACACGACGCCTACACATCTGTATTATAAGATACAAAACACTTTCTATACTTTTTTACACAGAATTTTCTGCTCTATTAAATGAAACTATGGATTAAATCTACATAAAAAAAAATACCAACGTATAATATTAATGGATTAATTAATGATAGAATTTTTTTGTTTAAACTTTTTTCTATTTTATTTAAATTATCATATCCAATGCCTGAGATTTTTGGTTTAAAGCTAAACTTCTCTGCTTTACATAGAATATATTAATTAAGTAATTTTTTCGATTTCAGTAGGATAAATTCATTATCTTAAACTTAGATTTCAGTTTAAGTTTCTGTATGGAAATTATTTATGTTATTATAGAAATCTTCTAAAAATCTATATAATTTTTAAACGATTTTAATTTTTGATAATGTTACTTTTAGAAAATTATACTGTATTTAGTTTCTGAAGTAATCTGTATAGTATAATATTAAACTTTGATTTTTCATATAAAATGAATATAGCATTATATTTACAGTAAAAATTATATAAATATCAATGCTAGCCTATAAAATAAAAATGAAGAGAATTTCTGTCATACGACTACTACAGGATAGTATTGATATTTAACTTTATGGAGTAATTAAAAATAATCTGTACAGGATATTTTGATCGTATTAAAACTTAATTCTAATTAATTGATATAAATATATTTATTATCTTAAAATATAACATTTTATCTTATAAACTTTATGAGTAACATCAATTCAATAATAAAACTTTTTTCGATAAATTAAAAATATAAATACAGATTCAAGTTACAATCAAATATTTTCGATTTTTTTTCCACATAGAAATCTTATTTATATATAAACAATCGAATTAATTTTCATTCACGCTTATTTTTTCTTCAGAAATCAGGTTAATTTTCTTTCAATATTAGTTATCAACTCTTAAGTGTCGATAATACACTGAACCATGAAAAAGAAAAATAATCGAGCATTGTTATGGGTGAGTCATTTTATGGGATCTCCAAATATAGAATAATAAATAGAATCAAGTATCTTTCAAATTATTTTCAAGTATCAATGTTGAAAGAATTGCAAAAGCATTTAAACAGAATGAAGTATCATTTCAAACTAAACTGCCATTAAAAAATCCAGAAAAGTTTTCAGGAATTTATGTATACGTATATACCTATTCTTAAAAAGTTTAATTTTCGATTATAAAATTTCAAAATGGTATAAATAATAAAATAAGCCAATACTGCACTATTAAAATTTTGTATTCAGTTAACCTTATTGTATTAAAATTGTTATTCAATATTGCGAAATATATCAGTAACATTTTCAAAGAATTGCAACACGAAATTTTGCAAGTTTCCTTTTAAAGTTTCTTAATTAAAATACCTATATTTTATTCATCTCTATCATTGGATTAATAAAATAATCCTATAGGTATAAAATCATAATTACATTTATGTATTCCGCTCCATAAAGTTAATATATATACAGCATATAGTAAAACTGTAATTAGGAATAAAAAATAAAAGATGTTTTATACACTAATATCTTTCAGATAAATTCGTATATAGAATACCTATATTCGAAATTTCTTTACGTTAAGATAAAATCAAAATTTCTTTACGTTAAGATAATTATTCTCTGTGACAATTTATATTCTGTAGTATATAGAATGATAATTCGATATTTATGTTTTAAATATAAATATAAATATTTATAGAACATATTATATTAAATGATCGAAACAATGTATATAATTTATCTAACCAAGATATATTTAATTGAAGAAGGAATTAATGACCATCTCTATAAGTATTATTTTACTGTGAAGCAAAATAGCAAACAAAAATGAAGCACAGATAGGAGATTTTCAATATCAGGATTCAATCTCTGCTTTAAGATATTCTTGTCATTTATATTGATTTAAAGAAAAAATGTCTGCTGAAGTAAATGCTAGTTTTTTCTAATATCAAATTTCCAAATGAATTTTTTAGCTTTATTTTTGTATATCTTGTACGAATAAGTTTAAATTCAAATAATTCAAAAATAAAATAATTAAACTGACCGAGGAAAAAATTTTATATTATTTCAAGCGTTAAAATCTTACAATTGTTCATTAATTAATATTTTGCCTTAATAATATAATACCTTCATAAGATTTAAAATAACTCAAGCTTATATAATTTTTTTTTCTAAAAATACTCGAAGCTATTCTCAAATTAACTGAATTAGAAGAGCAGATTACACATAATTCTCAAAGTTAGAATTTCATAGTATAAATGTAAGGTCAATTCTGTCATCAATGACCATTGAATAAGATAATTTTCCAATTGCTGCCAGAATAGAATAACAGAAAAGCCAATTGATAATTTGTTACTATTAATGTAAGATTTTTGTAAAACTGAATAATGATAGTATTTTTTTAAAGAAAATAAATTGTCATTGATTTAAAAATTAAGTTAGAAAATTGGGATAATAATAAAATTTTATTAATGTTTAAATAAAAAGTTTCATAAATATCAATAATCTAAAATGACTAATTATTAAATGTTTCCGAGAAATAGAATTAAAATTATTGAGAAAATAAATTTTTTTTCTGAATATAAAAAATTCTATAATGATA
>AYEL01090485.1:0-14967 GCA_000484575.1 Olivierus martensii
GTAATAAATAGTCGAATCAAAATAAAATTTTAACTCTACTATTAAATTATTGAATTTATTTAGATATTAATTCAATAATTTAATAAATTATTATTATAAGTTAATTTATATAATTTACATATTCTGTCATTGAAATTTATTCAAAAAATATATGATATACTAAGTGCGATTTATCCAGATCTAAGATAGCAATGTGAAATTTTTGATAACTGCAGTGTAATCGTAGTTAAAACAATTAAAAAATAATTACTAGAGTCTAATTATTATAAAGAATATTTAAATATTAAAAACCGCATTTATAAATTGATTAAAGTATTAAATGATTTTCTAATAGAATTATTAAAATAAAATTTTACCTTTCCGATTTAGGATATTCTGGAAATTTAGCCTGAATTAGATCTTGCAATTGAGTGCAACTATTATAAACTTGAGGTTCTGCAGATATTCCCTGAGCTCTCTGTTTTCTTCTTCTGGCACTGATACTATAACGATTATAAGGACCTAAAACAGATTGATATTGATCTAATAAACTCTTTAATTGTTGTATCTCTTCATCCTTTTCTATTAATAGATTCCGTAAACTTCTAATAGTATCCTCCTGCTTCCTCATTAGTTCATTAAAGTTCAGCTGATTGTCCTGAGTACCCATCGTACAGAATCAACTCGATCGCAACGTGATCATCACAGAAATCTCCCAGGTGGTTGCGCTTACTTAGCACAGGTGAGAAGAACAGCTGTTAGTAAACATTTCACATAATATATGCCGTCCAGATAGGAAAGTCCTGTAGCTGATAGTAATCCATGCTGAAAGGCGTATTGATCGTAATTATGACACTAACGAACGATCGTCATTATGAGTAAACATCAGGAATCTTAAGGAGAGATGACCTGATCATTCTTAAAAGCTCGCTCTACTACCGACCTTGCCTCGAAACTGGTAATCGTACGTATAGCGCCATCTAATATTGAACTCGTGAACTATTTTCGCATAGAGAATAACAATTGATTCTTACAGTGATAAGAATTTCTCTCTTTCTAATGTGATTCTATTATATAAATATAGTACATGTATTTAAACTATTGAATCCCTCTTTCTGGATGATTCAATAGGCTCAGTTTATACAATTTATTAACTTTATATTAATTTGTTTGTTGATTGAATTAAGTGGTTTTACTTGTTGAAATTTTAATGATGTTTTTGCGTGCACAAACGGAACTGGGGAATCAAAACCTATTTAAGTAGTTAGTAAGAAAATTATAATATATACAAATATCCAAATCAGGATTAGTGATTTGGATTATTAGCAGAACTGATAATGTGAATAATATATATATATATAAACGTGAGCAGAATGATAATTTTTATGGTGAAATGCTTTTATTCCATAACAGAATAAAATATATATATAAACGTGAGCAGAATGATAATTTTTATGGTGAAATGCTTTTATTCCATAAATGTTACGCCATTTATACATTGCGAAGTTTGTTGACCCATTTTTCTTCAATAAGGAATTACTATAGGACAGTGCTATAATATAGCAATTTTCATCAACTGACCCTATCAATTACATATGCCTTTTATTATTAAGATACTATATGACATTTCTATTATTTGAATTAATATGCATGATTTTTAATAAATATAATCGACCTAAAATTATTTTATATTCCCTTATTAAACTTATTATAAGTATTTTGAAGTTCAGATTAAAGTAAACTTTTTAAATGAGTAAGATGATATTTTTTTTATATGAGCTAAATTAAGCATAGAGAGGAACTTTTGCTCTTTCAATCTATTTCTTCTAAAATT
This sequence comes from Olivierus martensii, assembly GCA_000484575.1. Lineage (NCBI taxonomy): Eukaryota > Metazoa > Arthropoda > Arachnida > Scorpiones > Buthidae > Olivierus > Olivierus martensii. The sequence continues at coordinate 1,814 of AYEL01090485.1, forward strand.
ATTTTATATTCCCTTATTAAACTTATTATAAGTATTTTAAAGTTCAGATTAAAGTATACTTTTTAAATGAGTAAGATGATATTTTTTTATATGAGCTAAATTAAGCATAGAGAGGAACTTTTGCTCTTTCAATCTATTTCTGATGTTAATTTATAATAATTAAGTTTTTAGTATTAATCAAGAGCAATTAAAATTAATTAAGTAATATAACCACTTTCATAAATGTAGATATAAAAAAACGGCAATTTCAAAAATGTTTTTCAAAACATTATTGATAAAGATTGGTACAAATCATTGATTACATTTTTAAATATCAACATAATATTAAAGTTTATGACTGTCTTTGTTGAAAAGAATTTAGATATAACTTGAAACAGATTACATTATTTGAGGAGAATAGGACGTGATTATTGCAATAGTAGAAAAAATTATGCAATACTTACTGTATATGCCAATGGTGGCCAAATTGCGGCTTTCGAGCCATATGCGGCTCTTTGGTAACTTCAATGTGGCTCTACATCAGGGTGGGCAATTATTTTCTGCTGAGGGCCAAATATCTACTTAATTTTTAAAAATAATATATTTTGTAATTTGTTTATTTATTGTAAAATGTAGTGTGTATCTAAATGAAATAAATGCATGTAAAATATATAATAAATAATTTTGAAACCATTGTTAAGATTAATCGAAAATTGATGTGGCTCTCATTGACCCAAAAAGAAACTGATTGCGGTTCTCAAGTATTTGAGATTCTCCTATATGGCTCTTAATGATATGAAGCTTGGCCACCCCTGGTATATGCTATATCAAATAAAATATAGTAAAAAATAAATATAGTATCAAATAAGTTAATAAATATATAGTATTTATTAACTTTAACATTATCGAATTAATATAATTTCAAAATTAAGATATACAGTATATAGTATTTATTAACTTTAACATTATCGAATTAATATAATTTCAAAATTAAGATATTTTGGTAAATAAAAAAGCATTAGTTAATTTTCTAAATACTTTATTGAATGAAGAATTATTGTTGCTTGGGAATAGTCTAAAACCATATTAAAATCTATTGAATTGAGATTTAAAATTCTTTGGAAGAAATTCTGAAAAATTATTTTATATTGTGTCATAATGATAAAATGAATTTTTGATAAATAATGATATATTATGATGATTTTAATTTGATATATGTAAATGATTTTAATTTATTATATAATAAATCTATATGCAAATTACAAGAATTATGTCTGAAATAAAAACGGAAATTGCTCATGATATCTGAGGTTCAAAAAAGATTTTACGTATTGATTTCTGTGTAATATGGAATCTACTAGGCTATATAATAAACTTAAGCTGATAAATGATCTATGATATACTCATCTATAAAATAGATTACAATTATGAATTTGAAAGATATACAGTACTTATATATCTTAATATTGTATTATCAGTACAGTATTAAGATATATATCATAACATTGTATTTGTACTATTTACTACAATATAAGTAAGTTAATATTGTATAAGTAGCGGATAATCTAACTTTCTTGGACATTGGGCTTGAGGTTTTTCAGGGCTCCATTTTTAAATTTTAAAAATAAATTTAAAAATTTTAAATGACAATTTTATATACAGTTTTAGTATTAGTTTACACCTCTATGTTCTATCGCTTCTCTAATAATTATATAATATGCGTTGTGCCTTCAGCCTTCTAAAAGTTGGAGGCATAGAGTCAAGCCCTATTAGCTCTTATATAAATCCTCCATTGCTTATAAGTACGATATCGTCAAAAATTCAGTTTTTCCATTTAATGCCTGTTCCACTTAATGCCTGAATTTTGATATTAAGCTTAAAAAATTGAAAAAGGTATTTTTTTATTTTATGTAGAAATCATACTAGATAATTGTTATTTGATTATGTGAGATATTTTTATTTATTTTTTTAATCTTTTATTTTATGTAGAAATCATACTAGATAATTGTTATTTGATTATGTGAGATATTTTTATTATTATTTTTTTTAATCGCGCGTAATATGGATGTTCTAGTTGGGGCTTTTTCCCCCGAAAACGAGGTTGGGACGAATATATGGTTTAAGGCGGGCGTGCCCGCCGGGCAGTCCGGTGTCCGTATGGGATCCCATCACAGACCCTAGTGACGGATTTGGCACCGCCAGCAGTCTCGTTTCCGTATAGGGACCCGCGAATGAGACCCCAATGATGGACACGACAACCACCGAATGGTACGAGGTGACCCCTTTAGTCGCCTTTTATGACACGCGGGGTCGGACGGTGGCATATTCTAACCCTTTACCCACAGGAGGGATATTTTTTATTTTTTGGGTTTGTATCAAATAAGTAACATTAGCAATACTTCAAAAGAAAAACAGTCAGCAATTTTTGATAGTTAACAAAATAAACTATAGAGGACACTATTATTCAGGTATTCCATTTGTTTGGTATTTATTACATATGACACAACAGTCAATTGATAGAAAAAATAAATACATTAATAATAATGAGGGGTTAAAGGGTTTGCTATCGTATATGATACTGTAGACGTTAAGTGGTTAATAAATTCTGATAATATAAATGTTGATATTTTATAATTATTTTAATTTTAAAAATTAATATTTGTTGTTTTCAATAAATTTTTATTTTATTTATGATTAATTTTAGAAAAGAATTTTTATATATGTCCAGGAATTTCTGAACCCTTAATTATTTTTTTCTTGAAAGATTTTAACTTCAGTATTTATAGTTGTTAATGGCATTGAAATGAAATAGTTTCACGAATTTCAAAAAAAACTCCCAAAACATAAATAACTTACTTGCTATAGTGAACGTTAGTATTTTTAGCGATAATAATTTTCATGTTATGCAAATTGTTTCCAATACAACACACTCGATTTACTGTTTAATTATAATTATAGTATTTCAAATTCAAAAACTAGTAGAAATATAAATTTCTGGAAAAAATATTTATCAAGGAAAAAATTTAGCTTTAATATTAAAAAAGTAATCTTTTAAGTTTCAAATTCTGAATTTCCTGTATTTAATTAACTTTAATTTTCTATAAATGTTTGTTATAAAAGTTAATGAAATTGCAATTTATTCAAATTTTTAGTTAAAAATTATAATTTTCATTACATTTATTTCTTTTTTTATATGAATATATATATACTAGATGCGAAACTTAATCCTACATCAGTATTTCATTCATTGTATAATGTGATAATATTTAAAACTAGAATCACTGTATTTTAATACAGTGATTCTAGTTTTAAATACGTTTTTTTTAATACGTTTCTATTACATCAGTTATGCATGTTCCGTATAGAAGAGAATTGTAGAACTAGATTTGCAATATACAATTGTTCGTATAGTATTTGTAAATGAATCGATCTCAATAAAATATTAAAATTATTTTTAAAAATTTTATCAGATGGCAATAAATTATAAACAAAAATCGTTTGAAATTATTTAATTAATTAATTGAAATTCTGCATTTGTTTTTATAAATTATTTTCACATTCTGCAAGTTTATTCAGATAGACTAATACAATAAAATAAATTAAACATCTTAATAATCGAAAACAACAAAGAAATTATTTTATAAAATATTTTTAAATTCAATTTTTATTTTTATTAGTTTTTTTTATCTACAATAATAAAAATTTTTGGAAATATTTTATTTTAATTTAGCTGTTGCCGAGGTAACCTGATTGCAAAATTAGGTTTTAATTATGTTTACGCTTGCATTTTTTTTTCTTTTCTTCTTTTATAGTTAAAAAAATTTGTGAATAGTATTTTTTGTTTCCTTTTCTCTCATCAGAAATGTTAAATTTTTTTGAACATTTTAAAAATTTATTAATCCTTAATATTATTTAAATTAATACATTTTTATTTGTTAAAATAGTTAAATTTAAAATGGAACAATGCATCTTGATCGATTTATTCAGCTGAAATTATATTTGAAAAAAAAAAAAAATCGATTTAATTGAGTTACAGAAAAACATAAAGAGATTCCTGTTTCAAATAAAAGCGTACCGTTTTTCAAATAAAAGATGTTCAATGATAGAAGATATAAAGAGATTCTTAGTTCATGCATAACATTTGTTTGAAGCTTGAAACTCATACTGTTTGACAGTTTTTTTTTTAATATTATTTATTTATCATGTTTGACTTTTCTTAATATTTAATATTCGTATGAAGTATTGAATTAAAAATTTGTTTGATGAAAATATTTTACTTTTTAATTTGATAGAGTTATAATAGCGGAAACTCGATAGATAATAAACTAACAGTAAGTGTATTCATGCTGAAAGAGCGTAGCATAAATTAAAACAAGTATTAAGTTCACCTGTTGGTCCCATTCCAACTGACTATAGTAATGATGCCTTTAAAGAAGTTCTAGTTTTCATAATAAACATGTTAAATCCAGAAAATCTATGTTTCGGTTTTATGGAGCTGTTATGCGGTATTTTTTGGCGCAGAGTTTGTCGCCACAATGACTCGTCATTTTTTATTTGTCTTATTATGACGACGTAATTCTATATTTTAAATAATTATAATATATAAATTTACATTATAATAAAATATCCAAAATATTTAAATTATTTTTATGATTCATAATTTAAAACGGGTGGGCAATCTTTTTTTTGTAGGAGGCCGTATAGAAAAATTTATGGTGGGCCACGGGCCAAAACAAAAACAATTGATAATAATAGTATTTATTTAAAAAAGAGAAGGTACAGATATGTAAGTATACATAGCGTTGGTATTAGATATAATAAAATAATGTGGCCCGCGGGCCGGAGGTTGCCCACCCCTAATTTAAAATATATTTAAAATTGATTTATCATCAAATTAAAGAAAAAAAATCTAAATATTCAGTGAAATTTATAAAAGAATATTTATTTCCAATTATTGTCACGTTTAAGCATAATTTTAATTAAAGAAAAAAATATACTACCGAAAAATTATTTTTATAAACTGAAACCGATACTTCTATGATAATGGATATTATATTTCCATTTTTAAAATTACAGAATGTAAAAAAAATATATATATGTACAATATTAAGTAACACTGTTGTGAATTGTTTAAGATTCAAAATCGAATTGAGTGATTCTATTGGTCGTTCGGTATATGATGTCATAGTAACGCCGGGTGTGTCTTCGATCCTGATTCAACTCTGCTCCTTGTACAAGTGTGACCGGAGTGACATTTGTAGTCGGAAGGCTGTATAGTCGATGGTTGAATTCAGTTGTTTGTGATTACAATTTATTTTTATAAATTTTAATTTTATCAAGTATATTTAACAATGCCCAACTGTCCTAAATGCGATAAACCGGTTTATTTCGGTAAGTAAACAAATATATAGTATTATATAGTATTTGTAAAATTTTGTTTTGAAGTTTATAAATTTTTCTTTTAATAAAATTAACATAGACGTTTTTTAATTAAACATTAAAACCACTTTTAATTCGAACGAATTTCCTTTTTAATAGTTAAAAATCGGAAATCCTTTTGTGATTAAGAGGAAATATATATATATAAACGTAAAAATACATTGAAATAATATGTGATAAATTTACGATAAACTAAAACTTTTAAATTCACGATTATGATTTTTAAAGCGGAACTATTGTATGATGTCAATCTTACGTCATCGTTAATGATAGACTTCTATTATACTAGTTACAAGACAACTGAGCATTTTCAAATGCATGATATTAGTTTCAGTTATAATACTGTATTTATAAATTTCAATGTCATGCTATGTTTTTAAACCACGCCTCTGTAAACTGATTATTTAATTGTACAAATCATCTTGATTTCGAATGATCTTTTATAGTTATATTCTTATTTATTAAAAACAACTGTATGTGCATTGTCATATACATAAATATAAAATTTTCCCTATTAAAAATAGATTATTCAGTTAAGCTACCGATAAATTTATATATTTTGACATCTGGATGCGCCATGTTTACTCTGAAATCGGCGTGCGTCCTATATTTTAACTCGATAACGTTTATTAAATATTTGTTTTATATGTCAATAAAAGCAATCACTTTAAAAATGTATATTATAACATCATTTCAGATTAAAGATTAAAACGATTAGTTTTTTAATCAGTTTATTCGAACATCGATTAAATTTATTAATATCTATAAAAATATACAGAATAATGCGATGTAATTTTTTTTATATAATTAAATCGAACTGACTCAAATTTTTTGCTATTTCGATGACACAATCACAGTAAGATTACAAACAATTCAGGAATTTAATATATTTCAAAATAATTTAATAGGAATTTTATCTATTATCTTATCTTAACCTATATTCTCGTATGAAATTGTTTTTAAGAATTAAAAATTCAGTTCGTCTGTAACCATAAATATTTTTTAGTTTAATTTAAATTATGTTGTATTCATAAAGTATTTTGTTATACATTATTCAGCAATAAGATATAAATATACATTAACTGATAGAAACTTTCGAATCGACTTTGAGTTTTTATCCTTGACTTTTGACACTGTAGGGAGTCTACTTCATAGTGGGAAGTTAGGAATGTAGTACAACAGCTATTACGCGTTTATAGAAACTGGCGTTGTGATCTCTTTGTCGCTAAGAATGTCTGAGATTATTTAAAACACATTTCTTTATTTTACAGCCGAAAGATTAACTTCTTTAGGGAAAGATTGGCACCGAGGCTGTTTGCGCTGTGAAAAGTGTAATAAAACTTTAACCCCCGGCTCTCACGCTGAAGTAAGTTTAATTTGTATTATTAATACCACTTGACTATTTATTTATACTGTGTATGATATTCATACCATTACAGCACGAGGGTAAACCGTACTGCAATACTCCTTGTTACGGAGCGCTTTTCGGTCCCGGTGGTAAGTATTATTTATACATACAAATTGATTAAAATTCCAATTTTTAAAAAAATTATCTGCAAAAATTTATTTTTAGGTTATGGACGTGGAGGAACAGAAAGCCATGTTTATAAAAAATGAAGAAAATATATTTTGCAATATTAATTAATAAACAGTGTAGAAATTTAATAATGTAACCAATATTTTCTCCCATTTTTGTAATATCGGATGAAATTTTCCTGATGTATTTTCTTAAAAAAAAGTAATAATAATAAAATCCTAGAAATATTTCTTCCAGTTTATAAATTCATTATTAATAGATATATAATTTTGTAATCTGTTAAAATGCAACATTATTTGTTTTTAAACTCAAAACTGAAAATATTTTTTAATTGAATTTCCTTTTGAGCACAATCCGATCAGTTTCAATTTTTGATTAAAAAAATAAGTATCCTCTATTCAGCCAATTAAAAATAGTGAAGATCTGTCCATATTCTGTTGTACTGTGAATCGATAACATGTAACAAATTATCGATTAGTACAGTATAATCTATGCTGAGAGTATGTAGTACACAATTGTCAACTCTGTCCGTTCTTTCTTTGTCTAGAGTCCGCCAAATTTTTTCAAAATTTAGAAAATGATTAGAAATAGTCTTAAACGATATTAATAATATTTAAAATTGTTTTTTTATGAGAATTTAATATTTTTTATATATATTGACAGAATTATATGGCTACACTGTTTTGCTCACCACGACAATAGAAGAAATAAAAGTTATGAATTATTGTACTATTATAATTGTATTGAATAACCGGTCACGCAACTATAATTGATTTTAATATGTTATTTTAGACCTCATTTGGTTTTTCCTATTGAAAATTGGTAGTAACGGATTATGAAGTTCGTTTGTTATCGGATGTGAATATTCTCAATAGATCAGATATCTGACCGAGTTCAAATTTTATATGACTGTTAATAATAGACGATAGAAACATTTCAGATAATATCGGAAGCGATATAACATTGGTTTTATTCATTTGTTCGAGTTGTCTTACATAATTAATTTTAATAAAAGTAGTTGATAGAAATAAGATAAATTTTATACTGATTAATTAAATTAAATCCCATTTTCTAAATTAAATTTGAGTTTTTTCCGAAGTGGATTAAATCAACAAGATATAAACTTTTTCGAATAGATACTAGTTTTTATTCTTTGTAATGTGTTGTACGAGTCTATTATGAGAAAAATGGCTATTGATGGGCCCTTGAAAGATTGATATGACAAGTACGATGCCGACTGCTGAAAAATTCAGATCCAGTCTATATAAGTGTTAGATGGCTTTTTAAAATAGTTTGTATCGAATGCTTTAACTGACACTTCTACAGCTCTTCTTCATAAATAAAATAACCTTATCAAATTACATAAATATGATTGTTATTTTATGTTATTGTTGTTATAAACTTTATAAATTTTAATTCTAAAATTCTACACCAGATGGCATTAGATGAAGTGTTACTTCTGTTTTTTTTTTTTTTTTTTAAATTCTACACCAGATGGCATTAGATGAAGTGTTACTTCTGTTTTTTTTTTTTTTAAATTGACACAAATTTTCGGGAAGATAACTTCCCAATCTTTATTTTAAGCAGATTAGCATCATTGTGACTGTTACACACGCTCACATACAGATGAAGGACATTGCACAGTATTTGAACGGACGACACCATTCAAAAAGAAAAAAAATACACAAAAAATTCCGCGGTAAAAAAATACACATTCACCAGCTAATGGAGTTTATAATTAACATCAAAATTCAATCACAGTTTTATAGCTTTACACAAATATAATGAAATTATTCTATCACCTTTTCTTAGTGATTTAAATATTTTCTCTTTGGTTTACAAATAATAATAATAATATTCGAAATTTTAGAGTATTTAATAAAGACTCTGAAATGGATTAAATACTAATTACTGTAAAGAGATTGAAAGAGAAGATAGAGAAAGTGAGGAGGAAGCAAAGGGAGGACGTAATTTGAAAGTGGAAAGAAAACAGAAAATAAAAATTTCTAATATCTATACATATATGTTTAAAATTCTCTTTATATATTTTATATATCTTTCTATAGCTCGTGGATGCTTTCTTCCGCTTCTCATGGGCTACTTAGTGTAGGTGAATTTTTTTTTTTTAACTAATTGTTCGTTTGAGATGAAGTCAGTACTATTAATACTATTATATTTCAGGCAATTTTTGTATCTATGCAATCCTCTACCCATCCATGCGTGATTTAAACTGCTAATTACACCCATGTGCAACTTTGATTTGACATCAAAATGCTCAATTCGGTGAAATTATATTTCTATCTAACACACAGAAGAAATGTGGCAGTTTTTTGTAAAGGAAACAATAATATATATATGTATATATATATTATTTCTGATTAGAACAAATTGTTCTTTTCCCACAGGTGTAAAAACCCAATTCGCTTCCTTTTTTGTATATATTTGTATATATACAATATATGTATTACGTATATATACATATATATTAATATTATTTATAACTCTTTGTGTAGAACTACATGGTGATCATAATAATTTTTTTATACATAGTTATTTGATTGCTAAAATAAGAGTCACAACAGTAATGACGGTTATCCAACTGATTCCGTTTTGTGTAGCTAAATTGCAGCCGTCGTCTTTACAATTGCAGTACTGGACCAATACGTTAAAAGTACCTGCTCTCTTCACGCATTCTACACCTTCTTTTTCTTCAGGAAGCCAACCACATCCTCGGATGTAACGATAATTTTCATTTACTATAAAACAAAAGTAATAAAAACCAGTTTTACAAAAATCAAAGTTTGAACATAATAAATAATTACTTTATGGTTAGGCATACCTTTTTGGACAATTTTCCGACATAAAGATGCTCTTGTATTTGGGTAATGACTGAGAGACCTTTGGCTACAATCAGTGAGAGCGAATGTATAATTTTCGAATGGATCTGCACAATTAGCATCATAATGTGAATTGCACTCCCAGCATTTAATTGCTCTACCTATAAAAAATAAAATTAGCAAAAAATTAGCATTTAATTTAATTAAATATAGTCCGATTAACGAAATTTAATAAACTAATTACTGTAATGCTAATGAGTGTTTTAATATTATAGTAAAATTTGGTAAATCATAACTTATGATTTCGATAATATTTCTTTAAGTATGATTTAATAAAATAACAATAATTAATTATCATAATAATTATTTGTGCATTTTTATCTATGTATGAAAAATTGAGCTTTATAACGTTTTAATTATTTCGAATAAGAAGAATTGGTTGCGAGTAATTATTAAATGTTTTGAAAATTTCTTAACTGCAGAATGTGAACACTGATCGATACACGTTGACATTTAAGCAACCACTGTCTCGCTACGCTTCTTTTCCCAGAATATTTGAAATAATATTCTTTATTAAAATAAAATTAAAGAATTGAGAAAAGAATCTGCACAATTTTAATTTTATAATATTCTTAAATATAATGAAAATATAATATCCATTCCATTATTAAAAAAAGAAGAAAATTATTATAAAAATCTCTCTAATTATTCTCATTATATTTATAAGATAATTAAACTTCATTAAAATAAAAACTAAAATACGTAGAAATACATTCTTATTTCATTTCAATTAAATTCGGGTGAAATAATGACAAAAATACTTAAGAGAAATAAATTTATAAAGCGTGTTCAGAATTTTATGTGAATGAAATGCGTTAATTATTTCTAGGAATATATCTCCCATACCAATTTTGTTTTACATAACTAATAATGATAAAAAATAATTTCAAAGTTCAAGTAAAATTAGTTTAATAGCTAGATCAATATACAGTATTGAAATGTAATGCAATTTTTAACATACTGATCTACTAAATTTAATTCGTTTTTTACGATTATTGTACATTAAAACGGTGATTTTTATATTTTTTGTGTATTTGCACTTTTTGCATAATCAAATGTTCCATAAGAATATTGTTTAATTTTAACCGATTTTATATTATTCGTAAAAGTTGACGAAAAAAATTTATTCGATTTGTCGTTTAATTTTCAAAATTTCTTATTGAGACAACTGACTTCCCAGTTAGCAGTTTAAATGACCGAAATGCATACAGTACAATCTTAATTTTCAGTCAATCTTATAATCATAGCATTCCATTAATCGGCATCCTTAATGTTTTGTTTTCAAAAGTTGAATGTTCCTCATTGATTTCTATAATGGCCAAACCTCTACCATCGTACTAGATAACATACATTAGTATAATCGCCACTCCATAATTCACCTTCATATTTTTGTTGAATGATTATGTTTATTTGTAAAGCGGCATTATTTCAAATAATTTTTTTAAAATTTCGTGTTTTTATCTCGCAACGACTCCATGAATTAATACTAAGCATGTTAACAAGAAATAAATAATTATTAGAAATAAAAAATAAAATGGAAGGAATAAAAACATTCGGTTTAATAAGGAAGTGAAAATGATTCCCGTTACTTATTTCATGAATATTTTCTGCTATAATGTTTCTTGAGAATCTATCTCAAGAAATCATGAAGTGTAATTGTGATAATATAAATAAACTGAAAGTACTGTACAATTTACAATGTGCCAAATAAGACCAATGAATGGCACAAAAGAATATTGTATTAAGATTTTTATAAAATAAAGTGTATACTCAAGTGTAATCTTATAAGCAAAATAGTTTTGCATTTTAAGATTTTTAAATCTTTGAAGAATAAGTTAATAAAAATGTTTTATTTCAAATATTATTTTGCAAAACTTTAAATTGTTTCTTAGAGACTATGAAAAATATTTTATATGCTATTTAAAACTAATAATAGTACATTACTGTATTCAAAAAAGTAATGGACTATATTGTATTTATATAGTATTGTATTTAAAATAATAATACTCTACTATATTTAAAAATTCTAAAGAATTAAAAAATGTTTTCTTTAAAGTTCTTGCATAATGGTACGATTTATGTGAAAGTATTCAAATAAGTCGTACCATTCTCGATTTTATACTTTTTTCGATTTTAAGTTTATATTTAATTTAATATAAGACTACAAAACATAAAATAGAAATCTTACTGTAATTCTTCGAAAAATCTCATCTATTTTTTATGTAACAAATATTATCGATCTAGCGTAAATCTGCTAAATATGGGCACGTCCTAATATGGACACCATTCATATTTTGTTTGATTTATGCTGCCATAATATTCTGTCAAACATTCAGTTAATAAGATGCATTAGGTCACTGCTTCTTGTATTGCTACAAATAATTTTTGGTAATTATGTTGGTATTTTGTCTAAAATTTTTCAGTATCTATCAATAAAAACGTAAAGTATGGTTTCAATAAATGAAAAAATCTAATCCATAGGTTTTTAATCTTTAAAATATTTTAAATATTTAATAAAATTATAAGTCTAAACACAAAGCAATAACATTCTTTTCAGCTAACTTTGAAATTTATTTAAAAAAATTATTAGATTTCATTATTCAAACCAAGTGTATTTTAAAATATATTTAAATGTCTTATTATGTAAATATTTTAAAATTAACAATTTTTAATCAAAAGAGCATTAATATATTTTAAAGTACCATGCTTGTTTTAAAAATAATATTTCATAAAGGTCAAGAATATTAATGAAAATTCTAAAAATAGTTTTATTGGCATCGACTACCTCGACTAATATTAAATTTTCTTATTCTTTGCCTCACGTATAATGATATTGTTTGGATATGAAATGTATATGTAAAAAGAGAAACAAGCATAATTCAGAAAAATTTATGATCAAAAGAAAAATATTGTTTGTTATAAAGTATTTGAATTTAGAAATTTACTGTAACTTATATATTACAGAATATATAACTTAATTGGCATATTCCTGAATTTAAATATGATATTTTATATGCATATTTACCTATTTGTATTCAATAAACTAGGAGATTTTGATAAGGATTAACGTTCAGTAACATATTTTATGGATAACTATTTTATATTTCTTTTTATCATTATTTACTTCGAATATTCCTTTAAAAATTTTAGATTTCCTGTCATTCATAAAATATTTCTTAAATAGACGGAAAAAATATAATAAAATAAAAAACATTAAATAAAAAATTTTCCAAATGAATATTTACTTTTACAGTGATGTCAGCTTCTCAATTATTATATTTAATTTTTTATATATATGAGTG
>AYEL01090486.1:0-53266 GCA_000484575.1 Olivierus martensii
CCGATCTTTAAATAAATAATAATTATTGTAATTATTTAAATTAATTCTAAGTTATTCTAATGATTGTCTGAAACAGTTATGTGTCACTGGAATTTTAAAAATAATCTTATAAGTACATTTCTAACTTTCGTGAATTGTATAATGAACTTCAAAAAAAAAAAAAGAAAAAAATATTGATTTACATATATATAACCATTTATGCTACACTATATTTAGTTTTTAAGGTAGTTTCCTTATAAATTAAAATCATTCTAAGTAAAATGCTCCTTTCGACTTACAGAATTATAATTACAATAGGACAGAGTATTATATGCCATATTATTCTGTGATTAAGTTACGATGCTATGAATAAAATTATCTATTATAATAAATTTAAATTATTTATTATAGAAGCAATATATTCAATATTATTCTAAGAATCAAATATCAATTTAATATTTTTTTCTAATCTTTCTCTCCAATATAGTAAAAACAAGATGTTGTATCTACAGTAAACAGAAAAATTAAATATCATTATATTCTTTAACATGAAAAGAGTATGCATGAACATGATACTTTTGTAATCATAATATTTCGGAAATAATATTCATGAACTTTAAATTCTGTAAATATAAAAAGCATACCTAATTGTAATAACGAACTTCGAAAAATATCAAAATTATTATTTAATTAAGCTCCATTATCTAAGAGAGTGACTTGTTAATATAGTACAGAATATAAATTTTTAAGAAAAATGAGTCTAATTTTTCTGTTTACTGTTTACAAGTTGGAATTATTTAAATTCATTTTATCGTATTAAAAATTTATGAAAATACTGTATTTAAAAGAAAACTAATAAATTAAAAAAATTATATATGATATTTATGAAACATCTATAAACTGTCACATTATTTCGAACATTTTTGGCCCCCTTCTTCCTTCGTCATTTTTCTTAACACTTCATTATCCTCTGAGTGTGATGTCACATATTTAAAGACCTCCACTTCTACTTAAATATTTTTCTTCCGATTTTAGTTTATAAAAATATATATAAAATAATAGACAATAGTAATTATCTTATAGTTAGGCATTTTCTTTAATTTCCAAATAAACATTCAAACAATTAGATATAAATGTTTTAGAACTACATATACAGTATATCTTACATTTTATATTACAACCAAGCCTAAATATTTTATTAACTAAAAATTTATTAGTCGTAAAAATGTAAAATTCAACTATTTTTACAGCGTTACATCACAATTTGCATGACCTCCCTTCCTTTTTATGTCATTTATCGTCACAAATCTACTACACCCTCCTTTCCAAACATCTTGACGTAGTTTATCGATTACTAAAAATTTAAATATAAAATTATCAAATCATAAAATTACACTTATCATATATTATTATTTCAATAATTTGAATAAAATATTAAATTAAACATTTTTGTAGATTCAAAACAGAATCTAGTTCAGTATATAATATTTTTGCTAAAAAATCAGAACAAATCATACATGAAGTAAATCATAGTTTATCAGTACTCGCATAGCTAGTATTGAATCCAATTTTTATTTGGAAATTCTAATTACAATATAGTATTTTTGATGTATCCAGAATCATTACACTGATAATATTTGTCTCATGTGAATAATAATACAAATTAGTCATTTAAAAGCATTTTAGACATATTTTTATAACAATGTGGTAGATAATTCTTTTGTCATACCATTTATTGTTTATTAATTTCAGTTACCATGCCTGAGTGATTAGTGGAACATCATGTGTTCACGTACAGTGCATATGTGAGAAGCGGTGATTCGGTTGTGGCAGCTCAGAGGTCATTTCAATGTCAATGACACGGAGCAGTCCTAACATCCATTTCAGTATGGTTTTCCTGTGTTGGGATTGCTCTGTGTCACCAACGTTGAAATGATGACAGAATGACCTCTGAGCTGCCACAACCAAATCGCCACCTCTCACATATGCACTGTACATGAACACACGATGTCCCACTAACCACTCAGGCATGGTAACTGAAATTAATAGACAATAAATGTCATTAGTTCACACACGTTACTACAAACAAATTACAGGCTGGAGTAATAGTAACTGTTAGGTTCATTCAAAAATGGGTATACATCTCTGTGTCACTCTGTAGATGTTGATATATGTAAATCATTTCCAAATTTTTTTCTGAAATATTGAATATTCAATTAAAGAAGTTTGTACAAATGCTTTTTATTTTAAAATGAATTTCTTTATGAGATATACTTTCACAATAAATATTTCAGGAAACATTATTTAATTGAAATGAAATAACAAACTAAAGAAGCATTGCAAACTAGTATGCTAATATTATTGAAATCCATTGATGATAGCCATTGTATGTTCAAATTTCTGTCATAAATAATCACCATTTTAAATCAGAGATATCTATATATGAAAATTTAAAACCATGAGTGATATTTTTCAAAAAAATATATAAATTGTTTAATGAATTTTTTATTTGTTTTATGTAAAAATCACAAATAAAAAAACTTACTCCTCTATATATTTCTGAAACTATAGAACTTGAAACCAAATAAACTGAGACTTATTGTAATGAATCATAACTATAATACACAGATTATAATATATAATTATGAAACAAAAATACAGATTATTTTATTTCTTTGATTTTTAAATATAATAATATATCATATGATGACTATAAAAAAATCAAAAAATGTATATATGTCTTTATTTAATATTTATAACCAACACTTCTCTATTTGTAACAAAATGTAGCAACTGTAATAACATTTAAACATTTAAGTATAATTTGGATATTAAAATTTTGAGAGTTAATTTATTGATCATCATTAATTTTATGACAATAGGAAAACTTTTCATAATAATGTGAACTAAACTATTAAAAATTCATTTAGATTCAAAATTTTTATACCTTATAACATGCAGACATTTCAGCAAAACCTTTCATACAATATTTACATTCATATGGTTTTAATCCATAATGACGATTAGTATGTTCATTTAATGATTGCTGACGAGTAAATGACTTTCCACATATTTCACAAACAAAAGGGCGTTCTCCTGTATGTATTCTATTGTGTCTCTCTAAATCTCCTATTAAAAAATTTCCTCTTGTTTAAAACTAATAATAAATCATATAAATTAAACTGAAATCAATAATAATATTTAATATAATCATTCAAATTAACAAAATTTAAAATACCATATTTTTACAATATTTAGATATATTTTATATAATTTCAATGAATATATGTAAATTTCAAGGAAATTTTGAATTTATAAATTTCAAGCAAATAAAGTTTTGTAGAATCAAATATAATTATACATGCATTTTCTTTTTGTTAAAGAATGTATTAATAGAGTACAAATACATATTTACTAGAACAAACTGATGTTTATAAAATTTTGCATTAGATAATAAAATATTATACAATTATTACAACTTCTTTACAACTGTAATTATTGAAAAACAAATTATAATTTCCATTTCAGATATGTTTTATGATCATAAAACATAATACTACAAGCAGTACAAAATAAAAATATTTAATATAATATTGCAATATTTATACATTATGTTGATATTTAATAAACAAATTTTACACTGCACATTTGCTGTAAAATGCATATCATTCAGGAATATAATATATTTTAGCAGCAATTTGTTTTGGCATTGTTATAAAATAATAGAATTAGAGTTGTCAATCACAACTTATAATTACATTTTATAGTAAATAGAAACAAATGGTTTAGCAGAAAATATATCACAAATTCAGACAGTGTTTAATATATAACAAAACTTTTGATAAAAAATATTGTTTCATTAGGTAAACTTGGTTTTTTTTACTTTTTACCATTTTTTTAAACTTTGTCTTATATGTGGACTAATATTGTATTATTATTCATAAATTTGAATAAAATTCATATACAGGAAAACCTGTGCTAGGTGGCCAGGTTTCGGCAGCTGCGATTGTGCCCAAGCACAGGTTGGCCACCAGACACAGTTAGCTGCAAATTTCCTTATTAAACATTCAAGTTTAAAACACAAAGTTTATAACATAGTTTCACATTGTTAATTAAATCTAAGGAAATAAATCACTAATGTCTGTTTTCGGAATTTTTTCACTTTAGAAAGCTCAACTGATAGAAGATCTAAAGCCTATCTGGCATTTCTGATCAAAATACAATTTGCTAGCCACTTAATAGATGTTGCACACAAGGTGCCAAAACTAAATATCACTGGCCATAGCCAAGGAACACAATTGGCCATTTTACACAGTTTAAAAATCCCACAATATGCTTAGGTGGATTAAAAGGTGGCCACAGCTTGCAGGTTGGCCACCTAGCTCAGATGGCCACCAGCACAGGTTTTCCTGTAATTACCATTCTCTACAATTCAGAGTATTTTAAACAAGAGAAAAAAAAGGTTAGGTAGGTTAAGCTACCATATCTCATGAGGGATATACTGTATTTGATGCTCGCCACTTATAGAGCCCATCACAGGCTGGCCAACATCCATGATGAAATCAACCTGGTTGAAAGATGAGATTCAATGGGTCAGCTCCAGACCCCTCCTGAAAAACTGGAGGTGTGGGATCCAGATCCTCCAGGGTGATAAGCCACAGCTTTACTACACGGCCATCCAGCTGACAAGAAAAAAGAAAAAACCATAAGATGAAAAGAAAAAGAAAACAACTTTCCAAAGGCAAAAGGAGGAATTTAAGCAGATAAAAACAGAAAGAATAAAAAGAGAAGAGGAAGCAAATCAAATGAAGCAAAGGGCAGAACAGAGGCTCAAAGGGCAAATCTAATTAAGGAAGTGAATGATCTTTTTAGCTCCAATATAGATGATGAGTTAAAGAAAACAATATTGAAAGATCAAAGAAAATTAAATGGCAGATTGTGAAGTGTATTATGAAGTACCACTTTTCTCCAGAGCAGAGGTTAGGTGCAAAAGTGGAAGAAATAAAACTTAATGAGGAATGAGTAGTAAGAGAAGAAAATTCTTAAGGGACAGATTACAAACTACATTAATCCCTTATAAATGACAATACTGAGCTGAAGGGAAATTTTGGATAATGAAAAATCCAAAAAAATCAATTTATAATTGGGTAAATATGATAAATCTGTAATTTGAATTAAAAAAACATAACTGCCTAAAAGAACAGTAATATTATTTACTTCATTAGCCCTACTTTCTGAAGGAAACTAATAAATAAAATGATCTTTAAAGTGGAATTTCTAAAACAGTTATTAAAGACATATTTCAAATTTAACAGATCAATGATTTTTAATATGAATTTGTGAAATATATATGATTCCAGCACATGATCAAATATCCTTCAAAATATTCAATATTAAACTAATTACAAAATAACCACTTGCTTTATATCACTATAATATTCAAAACAGCACTTGAAGCAAGGTGCAAAAAGATATTAATCTTGTAAAACGTTTTCGGACTTTATTATAGTCCCTCTTCAGTACAACGTTCTTATCTATAATGTTCTAACTATCACATAACATTATTAGAACGACAAGTGCTGTTTTGAATATTATATTCAATATTTTTGATAAAAAAAAAGTTAATGCTTGTACACTGGTACTTACTTAGTTGGATATACAAGTAGTTCTCAATTTTACAAGTTAATTCATTTTTGGAGTGAGCTAAAAAAAATAAAAACACCTAAACCATGAATTAATTTCCCATAGACAATGTTAAAAATAGGAGTTCTGTTCTCAACAATTTTGACCATAATAAAATTAAATAAAGGTCAACAAAATCAATAGTTTATGGTTAAATAATGATTTATCTACCTAAATAAATAAAAACATGGCCTTTAAAATCAAGCAAATTAGAATAATAATGAAATTATTTATGTTTTATAAGGAATTTTTATTCTTCATTATCAACAGATAAATAGATCTGATTTTTATATAGATAAACTACTGCTTTAAGCACAATCCAGGAATGAAAATTATTTACATAATATACTGGCAAAACCATAGTGGCCAGAGGGTGCTGTACTTCTGTTTCTCATGCCACCATTTTGATTTTTCTGATTTCTTAGAAGACAATGAAGTTGTAGCTACAAACTCAGTCATACTGTATTTTTTAGCTATATGGTTTGAAATGCCTATTTATGAACATTTAGCATTTTACAATATAGCACAACATATGAGTGTTATCCCAAAAAAGAAAACATTCTTGATTAAGCAATCCCAGTCTTTTTTTGCAAATTGCTCTTTTGAGGTGAATTTATAACTTGTTAGTATAATATTCTCTATTGGCAGTTTGTTCCTTGGGAGACCCAGTACTGCAATATTATTCCATGAGCATCAAAAAACAAAATCAATATCAATTTTTTTGATGAATTGAAAATTCAAAAACTTTTTGGAGGTGGTGAATCATGGTGGTTTCATTTGAATGCAATTAATGTTCTAATTTTTTACACTTCATATTTGAAAAACTCACAAATCTGGGAATTCATTAAACTTAATTTTAATCATATTAACATTAATTAAAATTAGTTAATTTTAATTATGTTAAAGTTATATTAACTGTTTTGACCCCTTTCATTCTATAACAGAGATATTGTGTACTTTGTTAATTTTCTGGGCTGTTTGACTGTTGGATAGTTCAACTTTTTTCATAATGGCTAGAAGTAAGAAGTCAGACAAAGTAATATCCAGTTTCATCTGGGATTCATAAAGGGAGTAACCCCAGACTATACTATTACTATGACACAACAATGTAGATATTAAGCAGGATTTTTGAACTTGAAAGATAATTGTTAGATGAATTCAATATGAACAGACTGAAACATGGATTACAAGTATAAAAAAAGGAAGCATGAATAGAAATTGGTTGCACAGAATTTAAAAAAAAACACATGAAAAGAACTGCTCATTTGAAAAGATCTTTTGCCGAAAGTTATATTGTCACAATCATTGCTGGATTTCAGTATGAAATAAATGAGAATGATATAGTTATGTTGATGAATGAGAGAATGAAGAAGTGATGCTAGAGTACAAATGTAAGAGTGATAATTGATGTGGTAGAGAGGAAAAATATTTTTTGATATAATATTAATGATAGTACTATATATGATAATAAAATAGTTTATTATAATCAAATAAGCAGCAAAATATTGCAGAGTACTCAAAATATTAAATTTTCTTTGCTTTTTAACATTGCTATCATATATATACTATATTTTAAATGGAACAACATATGAATTAAGATTATATTATTAATAAACTGGCAGATATTTCATAACTTAATACTTATGCAGAAAAAATTAACATCCATTTCTTCTAAAAGTTAGAATAAGGCAACATATATGGAAAAAATTTATTCAAATAAAAATTATATACAAAAATGTATAATAATTAAATAATTTTTTTTACATTAATGCTAATTTAAATCTCAAATTTATTTTTTCTCATAGAATTAATTCATTTCCAAACAGTATATTGCAGGGGTTGGCAATGCAACACCCACGGCCATACTAGAATGCATCCGAAATGTGTTCACATTTCATATATTGTTCATATATACGCATATGAGAAATTTATGCATATAATAACAACTAGCATACCTGTGCCCGGTGTTGTTCAGACAGTTCATGATGTTGTACTTAAGTTTCTCTTTCTCTTAAATTATAATCTTTTAGATGACCTGTTTTTTTTATAGAATATGTATATAAAAGACAAGAAGATATATAAATGTATATAAAAGTTAGAATATGTATATAAAACACAAATTGATACATAGATGGGCCAGACCCAGAGCTGCCTTGAAAAACTGGTATGTGAGAACTGAAGTTGATCAAAGATTCTCCAAGGTGGTAAGCAAATGCTTTACCAAGTGCCCAACTGATTGATTTTTTTAGGTTTAGCATTTTTGCATACACAATGAATAATAGTGTAAATATTTTTTATTTTTTATGTATTAGCAAATAGAAAAAAAGGTGTGATTTGCTTTATAGCAGTGGTCTGGAATTTTACTGTCCTAATAACAAGACATGGTCACTGTAACCCAATGAGGTTGCTCAAATCACATTAATCTTCCATCTCGGATTTTATATCAAGTAATTTATGTTAATTTCAATATATAAAATCAATTTCTAATAATCAGTATCTATCTTTAAACTTTCCTGCATAAATCCCCTAATAAACAAAAGTTGTTTCATAAAAATCCATTCAGCTATTCTTGTGTTATAAGTGAACAAGCACACACAGGCATTTCAGATTTATAATATACTAGCATACCAGTGCCTGGCATTGCTCGGGCAGTTCATGGTATAGTACTTAAGTTATCTTTCTCTTAAATTATAACCTAGGAGAAGTTAATCTATCTAAATAGATAAACTCCTCATGCTAAAAGAGGGAACTAAGAGGAAACTATTTTCCTCTTAGTTCCCTCTTAAATCCCTATTTCCCTCTTAGCTCCCTCTTTAATGAAAAAAGAAGGAACTATTTCCTTCTTTTTTCATGGTTTATTAATTATATGTGCCGCGGCAATCACTGTGCGCCACGGCAACCACTGTGCGTCATGGCACAGTGTGGTTCAGTAAATTTTTTTTTATGCAAAAAAATTTACAGACAGGTATTGATTAATTTCTAATAATCAATACCTTAACGTGATGTGATGATGAGCTGTTTTTACAGAGCTCTATTTTATCGGAAATTCACATAATCAGGAGTCGTTAACCAAAGCATTCATCGTTAATCAAGACATTTTTTTATTTCAAAAACTCATCGTTAACCAAAGCCGTCGTTAACCAAGGTACCACTGTATTTAAATATATATACTCTAATAGTATTATACATAACTAGCAGACCCGTGCCTGGCGTTGCTCGGGCAGTTTCTCTTTCTCTTAAATTATAACGTATTCTGAAAATCTTTCCGGTATAGATATGTTTTCTATTTGAAACGTGTCTTTTCGAATGTTCACTTTCTTTTAGATGACCTTCAGGATTTTCTTCAATGTATTCTGAAAATCTTTTCTTTTAGATGACCTTCAGAATTTTCTTCAATATATTCTGAAAATCTTTCCATATAGATATGTTTGCTATTTGAAACATGTGTCTTTTCACTTCTTTATCTTTCTTTTTCTATTAGAATTCTGTTGATTTGTTCGATCTTCTCTAAGTTTCAAACTTTTTTTGCTTCTTCGACTCTTGAAAAGGCACATACAATACGGCATGAGAAAAACAATTAGTATTTACAAATAGATCTGGCCAATCCAAAATACGGCCATGGGAAAAACAATTACTACTTACAAATAGGTCTGGCCAATCCAAATTGTTTCTCCGATCAGCTTTGAAAACCATGTTATAATAATCATGCATAATGCGACGAAAAATTTCGAAGGGGAAGAGACTCAAAATACGTTTGAAATAATGCAACATGGCTTAATTTCATTTAAAATTGCAACAAATAAAAGATTTGTATATATTACAGGTTTTTGTGTGATTTTAAATATTACTTATTATTATTACATAATATTGGATAAACATATAGTAGTTTGATGAATAGTTGTAATTTCTTTGTGTGATAAAATATAAACAAATTTCATTTTAGATATGTAATATATCACTATCGTAATTATGGATATAGAACAGGCTTAACTTACCTGCAAATTCAACATAAAATTTCCTTTAAAATAAAATATCCAATGAAAAGGTATGATATAAAGTTACTGATTGAACATAAATTGATACTGAACAGTATCCTGTATCATAATCAGTAATAATTGTTTTAGCTAAGTAATTCTGTAAAAATCCAATAATAGTAATGCAGGTAAGTTATCTGTTGCCCCTTACTTTGACACTTAGCGCCATCTATTGATATTTATTGTCAAAAATGAATATCAATAGATTTCAAAATATATAAAATCAATTTCTAATAATCAATACCTGTCTGTAAATCTTCATGCCTAAATCCCCTAACAAACAAAAGTTATTTCATAAAAATCCATTCAGTCGTTCTCGAGTTATAAGCGTACACGTGCTCTCAGGCATTTCAGATTTATTATATACTAGCATACCCGTGCCCGGCGTTGCTCGGGCAATTCATGGTGTGTTACTTAAGTTTATCTTTCTCTTAAATTATAACCTTTTAGATGACCTTCAGGATTTTCTTCAATGTTTTCTGAAAATCTTTCCCGTACAGATACGTTTTCTATTTGAAATATGTGTCTTTTCGAATGTTCACTTCTTTATCTTTCTTTCTCTATTAGAATTCTGTCGATTTGTTCGATCTTCTAATGTTTCATTTTCCTGAGTTAAACGCATTCGATTAGCATCAGGAGTTAATTCACCTAAAGTTCTTTCTTTTTCGTGGCATTATGAAATTTATACAACTATCAAAAACGTGAAACAACAATTATAGTCTCGAACCAAGAACATCAAGAAATACTTGAATTAATCTCAAAATACAGATTCTTCCTCATAATAAAAACTTACATGAAAAAGTAAAATGATTAGTGATTTGAAAAAAGATGATAAATTAAATAATAAATCAGTAGTAGCATAAATAGAAAAAAGATGATAGATTAAATAATAAATCAGTAGTAGCATAAATAATCGGTTAAATTTTTTTTAAAATTCCGTTGTTGGTTGCGTTGCTATGGCAATGACGGTTCGTTTCTCTACACGTGGTAATTGCTGCGTTGCTATGGCAATGACGGTTTCGTTTCTCTACACGTGGTAATGAGTTGTTGTAAGTTAAATTGTTGCATTGATATGGCAATGACGGTTTCGTTTCTCTACACGTGGTAACGATAGTGACATTGGTTGAATTTCCTAATACCCCTTATCTTGCCTTATAATTGAACATACACGCACAAGTATTTAGATTTATATGTATCGATATTATATATATACAGTATATAGATGCTGCGAATAACACGTGGTTATTAAGCCTAACCAAAGTTTAATATAAGTACCACGTGGTCACTAAGCCTGAAGTTTAACTTAAGTGTATTAGGCTAAATAAAGTAATGTAAGCTATAACAAATAGAAAATTAGAGAAAGATTAAAAAAAACCTTAAAAACCTTTTAATATGAAATCTTAAGTTCAATAATTTAACGAAATAAAATTATGTTTTCTAAGATTTCCAGTAATGTCAGTAATTCAAAATTTAAAAAAATTTATTCATTTTGAAAATATATATCAATTAAGTTGGGATTTTCAATAAAAATTTTCTTCATTTTTTAGTTTATGAAATTACAAAATTATCTTTTTATTTTTCAGCATTAAAATTATCCAAATTCTGTAAATATCTAATTTATTAATAAATAGAGAAGTTAATACATATTTAATAAATTTACTTTTTGAACTTTATATTATCATATCTGTCAGATTATAAGATGTTTTGGATAGAATACCTTAATTTTGGAATGGTAAATTTAAGAAAAAAAATTTATTGTTAACACAATAGAAATTTAAAATTCAATAAAAATATAGCCTAAAAGTCAATAAAGAAAAATATATAAATATTGCTATCATTATTTTAAGATTATTCAATATCAGAATCATTATTTAAAAAAAGAATATTAAAAAGAACAAATTATAGAATTACTAAGTTTAATATTTCAATAAATAAAGATATTATATCTATCAATAGATGGAGAATATTTTCAAATTGAATAAAATATCTTATTTTTGTTTTGTTTATGTTTTAAAATGTAATGATCATCATTATCGTCAACATCATTATAATCATCATCATCACTGATTGGGGATTAAATATATAATTGGAATTTAATTGTTACTCCAATAACAGCCTGGTAATTACTGATAAATACATAAACTATTCATTGTAATATCCATTATAACAATGTAAACTATCCATTAACTGCATTCTGTTGCTTACCAACTTCTTGGTTATTGACATATTCTGTATAGCTACTTTTGGCTTATAAGACACAGCAATTTTTTAAGGTATTTATGAGAAGAAAAGTGCATCTTATAAACTGACAAATATAGTAATTTATTTTTTATCATATTGTTTTATCTTATCATGCATTAATAGAAATACTATGTATTCTTGTATAATTAACAAACAATTTATACAATAGGACAATTTTTTACTTGAATTGTAAAGTTTTTCCTAAATCAATAATATAAATAATCAGAAAAAAAGATACTAGCAATTAAATTAATATAATTTATACAATTACTATTTATTAGCAATTTCACTTATAGTTTCAGTCTTGTAAATGATTGACTACAGCACAGATTAAAGTGAAAAACTTGATTTATTAAATAATTAAAGCACTTTCAACTTAACTAAGTCATCTTCAGTAACTTTAAATGAAGCTGTTACATATAGAATGTCTGTTTAAATTATTAGAACGCACGAGTTTTTTCATTATAAAATAATTTATAATTAAAATTAAGATAATAATAATATAATAAAATAATTATATCATACAACCATATAATAATATAATAAAATAATTTATACAACCATGATATTTACAAAGTACCAT
Source organism: Olivierus martensii (assembly GCA_000484575.1). Lineage (NCBI taxonomy): Eukaryota > Metazoa > Arthropoda > Arachnida > Scorpiones > Buthidae > Olivierus > Olivierus martensii. The sequence goes on from AYEL01090486.1 coordinate 12,520, forward strand.
ACAATAATGTTAATAACTCATACGTTTTTCTGGATGACTCCAAATCTAGCAAAGGAGTAGGGTTGGCCTTTTTGCATATTTCGAGACATGGAGGTACTACAGTGTTTGGATTTTAAGATTAACTATAACTGTACAATAGTTCAGGCAGACCTTTTCACCATTTTGGAAGTATTGAAGTACATTGAGGAACAAAGTTTACAAGATGTGCTTATTTTGTACAAATTCAACCATTGTTTTGAATTATCTCAGACATCCAAAAATAAAAAAAAATTAGCTTTTAATGTTTATATTCATTTTCAAAATTGTGCTACCCTTTATGGGATGCATGTTTTCTGGGTAAAGGGGCACTCTTCATATCTCGGAAATAAATTGACCAAAACATTGGCACATGTGACATATCTTAACAAAAAGACTTCTTATAACACATTACCCAACACTTTTGTCAAAGACTTTCTCCATTCACAATCAAAGAACAAGTTGACTAATAAGTGGAAAATGGATAAAGGGAAGTTACATATAGTTTCTTTCCAAGACTTTCTAATAGATTAAGTGTAAATTTAGGGTTTTTTTTATCACAGTCTTAACAGATTATTTTCCTATATTGTGCTAAAAGCACAACATTGGAAATTAAGTTTTTATTTACACACATTCAAAACACTCCCAAATTCAAATTATAATTGTAACAGTGGGAATGATAATTTGGTAGAACATATTGTTTACAAGTGCAGTCTCTTTGATATGTGGTGGAGAAAGTTTATATCATACTTTCAAAATGATCAACTTACACCTTGCCTGTTCTATTATATATGCTATTGAAAAAAAAAAAAGAATATCAAACCTTACAAAATCATGTTTCATTGAATGTTCAACAAAATATGGTCCAAAATACAACAAAGTTTAAATATAACATCTTCTTTTATATAAACAATTTTCTTGGGTCTGTTAATTTATCATTTTCTTTTGTTGATTTTCTTACTATGGTGCTTTCTTCCTGTAGGAAAACTGGAGTTACCTGCAATTTGATATTTATTCTCATCCTTTTATTCTCTTTTAGTTGTGCATATAGCAATAAAGGATGGATGATTAGTGCATTGATTTTGCATATCTATACTTATGGTTTTTCTTTCAATTCTCAGGCCCATCTACTGCCCAAATATTTTTATACTCTCTCAGCTTCTTTGATTTAAGCTCATGTCATATAGTTTAAGGAATTCACTTTCTACCTTTGTTTATAAATATATACACAAGCTCAGTCTTTTTAGGAAGAAATGTTTAATAAATTCTTGCATACAAATTAACTGGAGCACCAGCAGTTAGTATACTTCATATAGTGTATACTATATGAATTATATTAGTAGAATATATCAATACCAACTGCTGATGAGGGCTTACTAAAGCTAAAGTGCTCCAGTTAATTTATATGCAAGAATTTATTAAACATTTCTTCCTAAAAAGACTGAGCTTGTGTATGTACTCATGTCATATAGTTTTCTAATTCTTCTTAGTTCACATTTATGTTTTAGTTAGGTTTGGATTTACTGATAGTTCTTTTTATTGTACAGTTATACCTCGACTTAAGTTTTTTCAGTTTGCATAGTTTTCAACTTTACATTTATTGTTTTTGTTAATAGGAAAAAATAAAAGTCTACTAAAGGCTGGGGTCTCACAGACATAAAACATATGTAAATACATTGGTGTATCAATGCTGATGATATTGCTTCCATTATATAGTTAGACACTGTGTCTTTATGTCAAAGTTCACTCTTGTTCAACTTTCTACATTTCATGCAAGAGTATGTTGATCACTGAGACATGTCCAATCGGCTCTGATCTGGTTTTGAAACTTTGTTGCTCTTTGAAACGATATATGTCACACATTCATACAGTTCTTTTAGATTTTGAATTTTGCAACTGCAAAATCCATGACATTCAATAATTTTATGAATGAAGTCATCAATGAATAAAGCAGTTCTTGAGTTTCATTATCCATATTGAATCAGCTAACTTCAAATGATATCACAATAATTAGTCAATAACTAAATGATGATGATTATTTATGTCATATTGTATGCTTTTTGATTTGAACATTGGTATGCTCAATGTTTTGTGTGCAGTGCATTTATGTCAGTGTATTGATGCTACAATTTATGCCTGTGAGATCCAACTGTACGTCACATCAGTCAGTGAACTTATTAAAACCTCATAAAATCATCTGAAAACCAATAAAAAGAGCAAAATCAAATAAATGAATAAAATAATGATTAAAAAAATATGCTAAATAATTTATAGAATTATTTAGAAGCTTAAAAATGTTATTAGTGACATTATACAGTTATTTATAGGGGATCTAGGTCAATTTTTAGAGTTAAGTCAAAAAACAACTTAAGTTGAATAAAGTTGCGAGTCTTGGAACAAATTAATGACATAAAGTGAGGTATGACTGTATTTAGTTTTTTAATTACTCTTATTTAAAGCAAGAAAAAATATATAAAAAAAAATAAAAATAGGATTTAGTAGTGTAAGACAGTGCTTCTCAAAGTGTGGGGCAAGAGAGGTCACGTAACTAAATTTGGGGATCGCAAAAATTTTAGCAAATGTTTTAATTTGTATTCCTAGTTTATATACCTGTATATCCAGGATCAGGGAAATATTTTCTTTGTAAAAGGGGTCGCCAAGTGAAAAAGTTTAAGAAGCACTGGTGTAAGAGATGGGTGTGAATATTATTTTGTGACTGTAAATGTATGAATGACTATAAAACTTCTAGGCAGTTTGCCTTCTCTGGTGTATTGCAACTACTGTAGCATATCAAAAATCTTTCTTAGAAATTATTTAAGTAGAATTTCCATTTTCACTTTTGGTCATTACAATGGTTGAAGTATGTCAGTGATATATCTACATGTAAGCTTTCTTTCTTATGGAGATAGGATATGGATATACCAGAAAGATTAGATTTGGTTATGTTGGTTATCACTAACACATTCTGTTCTACTGTTTCTTTCTCTGAGTGAATGTCATATTTAGTTGTAGTTATCTGACTAATATTTAGTTGAAAGTTCTAACATACTGGTAGTTATTAAGTTTTAACTTAATCGCAAACAGTATTTAAGCTGGGTTAGATCTATTTATTGGATAAATATTTGAAATTGGGTTACAATTGGCCTAAATTAGTTCCCTTAGTGCTCTATTTGACTGGAAAGGGACAATCAAAATTTGGTCACCAAGCCTGCTACACAAAAAAAAAAAAATGATTTGGGCTTGGTTTTATCATCATCACCACTATACCTTCCACTTCAAACTGTTGTCTGGTAAGTAAGAAATGTGCAAGATTGCACAGCTAACTGTAGAGTCCAAATTAAAAATATGGTGTGATTGCTACACCACAATTCTAAAAACATCAACTGCTGTTACTAACATTTGTGTGAGCAGTGTAACTCTTTCTTAGAAGCAATCAGTTTAGGATTAATGTTCTTCAGAACTAAATATTCTAACTAATAGATGTTGGAAATAATAAATTGAGAAATGATTGATACAGGTTTAATTTTCATAGTTTAAATAGGATTTGTTCAGGAACCTTAGAAATTGAATGATATATCTGGGAAAGTGATACATTTGGGAATAATAGATTGAGATTTAACTGTATATTAATTATCCTATATGTCAATTTATAAGATCCACTTTTTTCCTTATAAGTTTCTTAAAAAGTTGCCCTATATCTTATAAGCTGAAAATGACTATATAGCATGTGAAAAAAACTGAGAAGTTGACAATAGGCAAAATGTATTTAATGAATAATTTAGATCATTATATGGATATTACAATGAATAGTCAATTCAATTTTTAATAATTACTGGGTTATTTTTGGAATAACAAGTGAATTCCAGCTATATATTTAAGCCCTAATTGATGATTATGATCATAATGAAGATAATCATGTCAATAATGAGTGAAGTTGAATAATAATGAAATAATAAGAATAATAATCATGTACTTTTTTGGTTGCCTTTTTGGTTTTATTTGCCATTGTGTTAACAATAAATTTTTTTCCTTAAATTTATAATTCTAAAATTAGAATCTGTTTTCTATGTTGGAAGTGTCTTTTAAACCAATAAATATGGTACATTACCATTTCCAGTTTGCCTGCAATAGATTAATTTATGAGCAGTTATCTTGTAAAAAAAATTGTGTTTAAATAATTTCTATTACATTACACTTGTGATTTAAATAATTTAAAAAAATAATTCTTTTCCTATTAGAAATATTGTAAAATTTTTTAATATTTATTACATAACTTTCATACTAATAGTAATTTGTTTCACAATGGTAATTTTTGATAGTATCAATAATTTGTAATATAATTCATTCCAGTTATAGAAAAACATCAGTTCGATGAAATTTTGGAACATTAGTCATGCTGACTGTAACATTAATGATTCAATCTGTTCTATGATTTATTATTACCAAGATTAATTTAATTAAAAGTATTTCAAATAAGTTATAATTCACTAGATATACCTATAGACAAAATTTTTAATAATACAGATCATATTTTCTAATATTTGATTTAAAAAGTTAACTGATTTGAAGATTCAATAATATTTTCATTGAAATAAGCACTTCATTATTTTATATTATATAGCATGTTCTTATATTAATTTCTATTAAAATGTTGATGATGATAATAAGAGGGAAATTATAGTCTAGTAGAATATCATTAAATAAGTAGCAAAAAATATTAAATATTATCAGGAATTAAAAATATAAAATATTTAAAAATGCAAAACAAATGCAATTAATTAATTTTAATTTTGAGATCTTATTAGAAGCTCAATGACTTAAGCATTATTAGTTATGTTTTTATTCATTCTTTTCATAAATTAATTTCAAATGATAATTAATTTCATTGAAAATTTTAATATTTTATTAATTCTAACTAAAAAAATATTTGCATTTCTTTTTATTATAATTCTTTTTAATGCATGAGATACTTAATTCATAATTCATTTAATATATTTACCATGTGTATTGAATTTGATACTTGTTCATATAAGCAAGGTCTATTAAAAATTACAAACCATGATCTTGATAAATCATAAATAATAAGCATAGCACTGAGATAGGTGTATGTTTTAACACTAAGTAAAAACTATAAAATTTCAGAAAGCACTATCTGTTTTTAATAATCCTCTTTGGTCTTCATACAAAAAATTTGAAAGGCATTTTCTTTTGAATCTAAATATATGGGGATTAATACTTAGCTGTAGAATCAAAGTTTTTCCTATATAAATGCAACATAAATAAGATAAAGAAAACATAATAAGTTCATCAAGTTTTAACTAAAACACTAAAAACTTGAAACACATGGATCAGTTATTATGAAAATGGTATAAATCTATTTTTTCTTCTTACAAGATATTTAATGCTTTGCATTTTAATTGATTCAAAAATATAAATGAAGTCTACTAAGTTTGCCTATGTTTCCATGAATTTAAATATATGTATATTCATTATATAAATGACTTTTATCAGAATAAACTAAACCAATATTTTTTTTGCATGTTATAAATGGACTAACACCATTTTCATAATTATTTAATTGTATAAATCAATTTTAATTCTTTTAATTGTTAAATTTTAATTACAATAGAGTCTCCCTAATCTGACACATATGGTTCTGGGGTTTGTTGGATTTCAGAGATTTGTCAGATTATTGGATGTTCAATGAAAAAATGGAAATTACACAAACAAATGTGTTCAGTTTATTAAGACTTTCCTGTCACTGCTCTTGCTGTTCAAATCACCCCTCAATTTTATCCCAATTTTTTTTTAATGTCATAAATGGTGGCTTGTTCAATCAATTTTATCCCGATTTTTTTTAATGTCATTAAGTGGTGGCTCATCTAATACCATAAAATGAAGTCAAATCACTAAACTTTTCTCCCAAATTTTTTAATTATTTTTGCCTTTTCAACCACAGACAATGTCTTGTGTTTTCATTTTTCATTTTTTTCGATTTGTGACATTATGTAAAGATAAATAACAAACACTGATACAGTAAAATACTATTTTATAGTAAAGTGCTCTGAACTTTAAAAATTAGTCCTACTATAATGCCTACACAATGAATAAATAGTGATTGACAATTTGTTTACATCAGTTTCTCTCTTGTACATCGACAAGTTGTGATATGAAAATTTCACGTGGGGGGTGCGACAGTTTGCAGAGGATCGGACTACTGGAAGTGTTGGACTGGCAAAGTGTTGGATTACAGAGACTCAACTGTATTTAAATTTCAATTTTGCTTGAATTGTGTTACGTTTTATTCGATGTGCGGTGCAACAGTTTGCAGAGGATTGGACTACTGGAAGTGTTGGACTGGCAAAGTGTTGGATTATAGAGACTCAACTGTATTTAAATTTCAATTTTGCTTGAATTGTGTTACGTTTTATTCGATTTTTTTTTGATAAATAAAAACAAGAAACAAAACATTGTGATTTTTTCAGTATTTATTATTAACTTACTGTTAAAACAATTTTTATATTTAAGGTTTTCATTATTATGAGTTTAACATTAGAATCTGCCTTTCATTTTGGCTCATTATATAGAAGATTTTTGAAATACTCATGATACATAGGAGGTATATAAGTCAATAACTGCATCATATCATTATATTTTTCCAATGTAATATATCTGATACTTGTAAATAAAGGTGTTAAATTGATGTGTTCAAATCTTGGTGGTCTAAATTTAGTTTTAAATTCAGTGTCTTCCATTGATGTTTTTATAAAATATAGTGTACAGTGCACTTAAAAATCTCATCCAATAGATTTTCAGCCAGTTGACTTTTCTTCATTGGTATTCTTTTTATTTTTTAGAACTGCACTTTCTAGAAATTTTACTGAAATGAAATCCTCAAGCTTCATTTCATATAAATGAAATTTACTTTGAAAGTTGTTATCACTTTTTACATAGTTTTACACTTTTCTTATACAGTGCCTAGATTACGGAAAATGGACTTGCATCACTTTCATAATCAATGATTATGAAATGCCATTAATTAACAAATTTTAAATTAATCAAAGCATATGAATATTTTAATATATCACCTGTAAATTTCATATAAATAAAAAATTCACACTAAATTATACACATAAATTATTACATATTTGTTTTCTCAATTTTACTCAAAAGTGGACTTACACCACTTTCATAATAAATGGTCCAAATGTTGAATGTCCAATAATCGAAATGAAATCAATAAATGATTTTTTAAGATATGATATAAAGTTGCATAGTTTGTTTTAACAAATCTTGAATGAAAACTTATCATAAAGTTGTGTTTCTTGAAATTTTAATATTATTTATAACACAGAGCTGCCCAACCTTTTTACGATCGTGAGCTACTTTTTTCACTGGAGCGATATAGCGATCTACCAATATCCAGGGGGCTGCCCAACTCTTTTACGATCGTGAGCTACTTTTTTCACTGGAGCGATATAGCGATCTACCAATATCCAGAGAATAAAAGTACAAAAATAACAATGTTATCTATATAATTCAAAATTTATTAAGTAAAATAAACAATTCTTCACAATATAAAAATATGAAAATAACTACAAGTACATGGATACATAAACAAAAATTTTAATGTGATATTTGGCATCGTGTAGATTTTGCAATTGATTCAAAATTTGGATTATAAGACGAAAGAGATAATCTTAAAATTTTTACGAACATATTTTATTGTGAATGTAAGTTTGATTTTAAATCTATAATTTTTGCTCTGCGTATTTCGCAGTCTTTCGGATATTAATTTTTCATAATTGGAGAGCATTGTTCGAAAAAGTCTTTCGATATTTTCGTTTTTTGGAATAGCAACAACTGAATTACATATTAGACAACAGCATTTGCCATTAACCATGGAAAAAAAGAAATCATGTTCTCATTCATCATGGTAATGATAAGTTTAATTTTCTTTTCTACGCTCATAATTATGGCTAAAAAAGAAAAAAAATTAAATAATTGAAGAAGTTTATTTTTTAATAAATTTAACTCTTTTAGTACCAAACAATGATATATTGTTGTCTGGAACTAAGTAGTGTAATAGGGAAAGAAAAGACATTTGAACCTGTAAATGCATTTCTTCAACAAACTTTTGCTTACTCATCGAAATAATCCTCATTTATTGTTTTTGATATATTATTATATTCTGCCGATTGATCTAATCTCTATTATTTAATAAATGATAAAGGACACAAAGAACGAAAACACATAGGGATAACCTCACAATTCTTGTTTCAACAAGAACCTTTACTACTTATTGTAAAAGGTTCAACAAGCGAGTTGATTGGAAGGTGGTTGGAGGCTTGCAATCGACTAAAAAGCTTATCGCGATCGACAGGTTGGGCAGCCCTGATTTATAAATTTATTGTAAATCATTTAAATTATTAATAAATAATACTTCACAATTCTTGTTTCAACAAGAACCTTTACTACTTATTGTAAAATGGAAGTTCAACAAGCGAGTTGATTGGAAGATGGTTGGAGGCTTGCGATCGACGGGTTGGGCAGCCCTGATTTATAAATTTATTGTAAATCATTTAAATTATTAATAAATAATAGTTTATCTTACTCATTCAAGTAAAATTCTTGAAGAACATTTTTTGTGTATGTTTACTAGTAAAGTGTGCCCAGATTGTTCAGGCATAATTTGAAAACATAATCTGTATATTAGGAAAAACTTGGTTTTGATTATTTGCACATTGATTTCTTCTATACTTTCAGTCTTTCAATTATTCTTTAATACATAATTTCCAAAATGTACATGAACTTATGAATCTGTGTTTCTCATTCTTTGATTTGAAAAAGGAACATTGAGATTCATAATGCTGTAATAATTGTGTGCTATACCTACTAAAAATTGATCATTTTATAAATCTTCATTGCATTATCCCAGGAAAAATTGTTTTTAATTGGAAAATTTTTTCATGCATTGATTTTATTTGCTATTTCAAACCTGATGATAAGCATCAGGTTTGAAATGTTATATTATCATCAGACTAATTGAATTACAACTAGTTGAAATTATTGGTTCTTTCTGAATTTATTAAAGCATAAAATTGCAAGATCATTTATCAGTATCATGTGATGATGATGTCATTGATATGCTTACATGACATCATATCATCTGTTTGTTACATCATGGAATCTTGTGACAACATCCTGAATTTGAACAAAATTATTTTATCATATTATTCATTTATTAGCATTTGGAATCAAATAGCTAATAATGATGATATCACTTCACCACAGTGATATCACTCCATTGTTATGTCCTCTCGATGTCACATCAGTGCAACTGTGACATAATCACAAATTCAGATTTGAATGAAGGCATTTTTGCTGCCACACCAAAATACCCCATCTTCTGAGGTGATCTCGACTCAAGGTAGTTTATGTTATCCTTGGGCCATGGGAAGTCTCTGGGTCAATTGTGATCCCAAGAGGTCACACAAACTGTCTGTCTGTTCCAAAAACACTTCTGCACTAGAAAACTTTGTGGAACAGATAGACAGACAAACATTTCATTTTATAAATATAGATGATGATAATTTGAATTTATTAAATTTGTTTGAATGAATTTATTAAAGCAATTTGTCTTTGAGTATATTAATTCCTGTTTAATTGGCTATTTGTAATTAAATCAGATAATTTGATTTAATGAAATATTTATTTATTTTTTTATAGGTCTGGCATTCCTGACAATCCAACAGTATTTTATACATTAATGAAAGGAAGCACAGAACAAACAAATAAAAAAGATACATTTTATTTAAGTCAAAGGTCAGAAAATGGAGATACTTGGGCAGATTTATATGTGAATTATCCTTTAGATTATGAAAGAATACAACAGTATAATCTTACTGTAAGAGTTGAGGTAAGAGTCTTATATTATAAAAAATATAAGCACAGGTAATCCCTGTACATGTATAATACAGTTTGCTGTAACAGAATTTAAAATTGCATCAATCCTTATATAACACAGTATTTATAAAATATGGTTTTATTCTAACATGATTAGAATTTACAATAAACCTTAATTCTATATAACATGTACAGGTAATCCCTGTATAGCACAGTACATGTATAATACAGTTTTGCTGTAACACAATTTAAAATTGCATCAATCCTTATATAACACAGTATTTATGAAATATGGTTTTATTCTAACATGATTAGAATTTACAATAAACCTTAATTCTATATAACATGATTTCACACTATACATGATTTACAGAAACTTAACTGCTGTGTTATAGTGTTACCATATTTACTCACATAATTCATGCAATTTTTTACCATAATTTTATAACCCATGATGCATGATTTAAGGGAGAAAATTAAATGCTATGCACACCTTAAAAAAAGTTTAGGGTCTTCCTATTTTGACTATGTAATTTTCTAAGAAAGCCATATCACCTCAGGTAAAGAATTAAATGCTATGCACACCTTAAAAAAAATTTAGGGTCTTCCTATTTTGACTATGTAATTTTCTAAGAAAGCCATATCACCTCAGGTAATTAAGTGAAGATAGGATTTTGGGGGATGAGTGATGTTATGAACATCCATTTGCATCCTCAGATATACTCTGCTAAATGTTATAGACATCATATCAAGTCATTGCTACTCTATTAAACAGCAGCAGAGGTTAGAAACCAGAGATTTGTTTTTGGCTTTGGTTACCTGAAAACATCATCAAAAATCAGCTTATTTCAAAACATGGCAATGTCCAGGACAATAGAATTATTTAAAATTGCAATAAAATGAATATTTTTGGCTTTGGTTACCTAAAAACATCATCAGAAATCAGCCTATTTCAAAACATGGCAATGTCCAGGACAATAGAATTATTTAAAATTGCAATAAAATGAATGATTTTGTAGAATATTGATGTTTAACCTATTTTAGGTTTTATATGATTGTTTTAAGTATTATTTTGTAATTACTTGCAGATTATTTTTATTTTGAAGTGTTTGTGTAAAGTTAATAGAAGTGATGTAGAAAAATCATGTGAATTATCAGCTTGATTTATTGACTTGAAAATGTTGCAAGTCTAAAAGTGGGTCAAAATAATTAATGTATTGCTGTGAAATTTTTAGGATAGACTTAGAGCATATCAGATGAAATTTTTATATAACAATTTTGCCAGTTCATTATATAAGTTTTATTGGCATTTTATTTTAATAATTTTTCATAGAAAAATAAATAATGACTTTTGGCATTCTTTTGGCCTAATATAAAGTATAATCAAGTATTGTATGAAAATATTCTGAATCTACATAGTTTAGGATTCTAATGATATACAAGTAGTCATTGACTTAAAACCAATTCATATTTATGGCAGCAATGGGTACAGTTCCCTGACTTTAATGGTCTGATATATGAAAAATGTCTTTTCTTTTTTAGGATTCTAATGATATACAAGTAGTCATTGACTTGAAACCAATTCATATTTATAGCAGCAATGGGTACAGTTCCCTGACTTTAATGGTCTGATATATGAAAAATGTCTTTTCTATTGTCTGATTTTTGTAGTTTTGTATTCTTTATATTTATTAAGATAATATATAATGTTCTAGTAAATGTTAATAGTTAGAAATCTATAAATTTTCGGCTTTTCCAATTTTCAGCCATTTCAACTTATGATGGTGAGGTTTAAATTTTTGAAACCAAACTCTATCATAAGTTGAGGATTATTTGTATAATACTTGTCTCATGATGAAAAATGCCTTTGATGCAATAGTTTATAAATTTATATATAATTAACATTCATTAGCATAATAGTTGAAATTCATAATGTAATAGATAAGAGGTTATCAGTAAATAAAGATAGTAATTAAAATTTATTTTAAACTAAAGAAAATTCTAAGGCTACTCAAATTATTATACTTCAACATGATAAGATATCAACATGATAAAATATCAACATAAAAGTACTTGCTAATTCATAGAACAAATTTTACAAAATACAACATTCTTAAAATATCAACATAAAAGTACTTGCTAATTCATAGAACAAATTTTACAAAATACAACATTAAATGTGTGAAATATTTGAAGATATACATACTGTATTTTTAAATTTCATGATAATAATCCAAGCACATGAATTATGCAATAGCATGAATTATGTGAATAAATATGGTATATAGGGTTGTTTGTACTTTATGTAAATTCATATTAATTTCTCATAAGTTTTTATGAAAATGAAAAATTTTATGTTTATTAATGAATTTATAAAATATTTAAAATAGTAGAGTAATAAATATCATTATCCTTTGGCACATTGTTTTTATGATTTATATGGATCTAAAAATCAGTTAGAAAGTTACTAAACTACTAAAGAATTTAAAATGGTGTATTAGTCTATAAGTTGTAAAAGTTTATTAAAAATATTGACTAGTTTCAGAAGAGATTTTGGACAGAATTGTTATAATTAAATAATTACAGAATTGTACAAAGGTTTAAAAGTTATAATCTATTATAAAATGTTTTGATATCAATTTCATTTATAGTATAATGGTCAGCAATTTCTGCTTATTTTTATAAATACAGATAAAAGCTTAAGCTACATTTAGAAAATTTCAGCTCTAGTTTATAGCTTTAGGTTTTTTTGTAAGTGATAATATTTTATTCTATTCACAAATTAAATTATAGTTTATCCCCTATAACATAGGGATTTCATTCCATAAAAATTGCATTTAATGTGAAGCAGTTTTATTTGAGATATTGCTCTCTGATAAAAAGAGCAGTTCCATTCCAGCAATTTAGCAATTTTTAGCTATATTCATCCAAAAGTATCGAAAATTTCAGCTCTAGTTTATAGCTTTAGGATTTTTGTAAGTGATAATATTTTATTCTATTTACAAATTAAATTATAGTTTATCCCCTATAACATAGGGATTTCATTCCATAAAAATTGCATGTAATGCAAAGCAGTTTTATTTGAGATATTGCTCTCTGATAAAAAAGAGCAGTTCCATTCCAGCAATTTAGCAATTTTTAGCTATATTCATCCAAAAGTATGAAACTGAAAAATTTCTTATAGGAAAACAGCAATAATAAAGTACTGAATAGTGTTATATGTATTAATTACAACATATTTTATATATTTAACAAAAAAAATTCTAAAAATATCAAAAATGCTGATAAGTTTTATTCAAACATTAATTTAATACAGTGGATGATCAGTACTTAAGCATATTATGACTAAACAAGGTAATATAACATAATGCAATAGAAAATCAATAGAAAATTAATTTCTAATCAATAGAAAATTAGAGAAAGATTAAAAGTTTAAAACTTTTTAATATGAAATCTGAAGTTCAACAGTGTAACAAAATAATATATATACACAGTACTCGATATCCATCATTTAGTAATGAGCAATCTCATTGGGGTCACATGCAACAATCACGTGGTCATTATGATCCAATGAGACTGCTTAATTACCAAAGATATGATCATAGTAATTCAATGATATCGGCCAATTAACATGTCATGTGGTCACTGTAACTCAATGAGATTGCTCAAATACCATTAATCTTCCATCTTGGATTTTATATCAAGTAATTTACACCCATTACAATATATAATATCAATTTCTAATAAGCAATACCTTTTTAAAACTTCCTGCATAAATCCCTTAACAAACAAAAGTTGTTTTTCAGCCGTTCTTGTGTTATAAATGAATGTGTGCACACAAGTGTAAACCTTCGACACCGATTATATCTTTATATCTATTTTTTTTTTTATAAAAATATAAGTGAATTGTATAAGAAATTTAAAAAATTTTTCTCTAGGGTTCAGTGCACCACTTCTAATCATGCAATGCACCACTTTTTGTGTAAGTGCCATAAGTTGGCCACTCCTGTCATAACTTTTAAGAAAATAAAGATCAAGCCTTAAAATTTACCAACCTATTCAGATCAGTTATTTGTACTTTAATACCAAGTATAATCAGAATTTGATCTGAAGTTGGGGTTATATTATAGTCATAATAAAAACATGTACAGTTGTTCCAAAAAAAGGTGTTCACTTAAGCGGAAGTTATTCAGCTTCCTTACAATACTTACAAATCAATAAGATTAATCAGTTCAGGTGCAAATTCAATTCTGCAGAGCTTTTGACAATTATATATATTTTATCTAAGCAACAGAGTTAGATAGGCTTAATGATAGGTGTTCAATCATTTTATCTGAAAACTGATTTTGAGTATTTATTAGGAAAGTTTTAATTTATTATTTACAAATTAATCTATGTTGTAAATGCAGCATTATATGGTAATAGTTATATGAGTAATTAAGTAGGTAAGTTGTCAAAGCACTCACAATAACATAATGGTGACTATGCAAAGTATTTTATTTTATTGTTTTCAGTTCATAAAAATGTAACGTTTGTATTAATATTTTTAAAATTTAATATTTATAAAATAAATATTAAATTAATTTTTTATAATATTAATATCCATTGATTGTAATAAAAACCAAATGATGTTTATTTCATTTCCATGACAATTTTAACAACTTTTTCATTTGGGATAATTATATGAATCCACCATTTAGAAGTCTGTTTTATACCGAATCTACTGTATGTAGTAGATTCGGTCTAAAATATCTACTGTATGCATATTTTAAAATGTGTTATTTTTAAAACAGTATAATTAAATTTATATGTAATAATCTCTAATTTAAATATCTATATTTGTCCTATTGTTTCTGTTATTTATTTGTATCTGTTAAAATATCGAAAGAATTTGCGTCTTTTGATATTGTAATTGTTACACATTGCAATTTATATTTCATAAAATATCACTGCCAATCTCTCAATATGAAATCTTTTCTGTGTTTAATTAAAAAAAAAATCAAATGTTTAGGCAAACACATTTCATTCTTATCCTCGAAGAGTGTGTGTATGTGGTTTATATATAATATATGGTGGCAAACAAATTATGGTATAGTTATATTTAGTTATAGTTAATTACCAATGTTCAAAATTTAAAATGATATTAGTGTGTGCTCTCTATTTACTTAATTCATAACTAGTAAATATTCCTGGTTTGAAATAGTGAGCTGTGATTAGTATCTTCAGTTGAAAGCACTATAATCAACCCATCTCAGTCGTATATGTCACCCCTATTCTCAGTCAGAATGGATGTGTCCACTTTTAGCTTGCAGGTTTGAATTGACAGATTTTATAACTGATCAACTTCTGGTAAGCTCAGTCTCTGTGAAGCAGGGAACACCTTTTTGGAACCAACTGTACTTATTCATTTAAATTAATTTTTCAAAGTTTTATTTAGATGTCAGTGCTATTGAAATCTGTAATTGCCAAAGATAATTTCAGATTGGTCCTATCTCAATTGAATTAATGAAAATTTGGAAATGGGATGAATATTTAATTTTTTTACAGAATATTAAGTTGCAAATTGTTTTAAGTATTTTTAAAAATATTACTAATTTTGACAAATCATTTGAATTTAACAATAACATTATTGTTAAATTTAAATAATTTTCTTCAAAGTTATGAACTTTAAAATATAAAAAAGGTTTCATATTTTCCATATATAAATAGAGAGAAAATTGTGTGCTAGAAATACTGGACAATTTCAAATATTTTGACATGTAAAGAAATAAAAGTGAATTTCCATTAATATTATATTTCAAATACTTTGCCAACATTTTCTGCATACTAAAAAGTGAATACTAATTTTTTAAATGTTTTATATTGAGTTATATTAGTATATTTTATCTGAAAATTT
Organism: Olivierus martensii; assembly: GCA_000484575.1. NCBI lineage: Eukaryota > Metazoa > Arthropoda > Arachnida > Scorpiones > Buthidae > Olivierus > Olivierus martensii. The sequence goes on from AYEL01090486.1 coordinate 28,337, forward strand.
CATTGTATACTTTGATCAAATGCTTAATTCATGAATAGTTCCACATAATTTGTGTGTTGAGATTCAACAATTAGTTTAATTTTCAGTTTGAGAGTGTTTATATAAAATATACTGACAAAGGAACCCAGGCAATTGGGACTCATCAATTTGGAGAGAATTTTGCAATGGCAGTCAATATGTTGTTTTATCTGACAAAATTTTAGTTATAGACACTCAATTAATTTAATAAATTTTTAAATTTTGTGATTTTTGACATTTCCTTTAATTACCATAATTCTATTAAAAGTTTTAATGTTCAAATAGCTGTATTAGCAGCATAACTGTTGTTGTTATAAATAATCTGGGTTTTAGTCCCAACGAAACTTTAATCATCAATATTATTATTTTAAACATCAATAAAATTAATTTTTTTTTAAATTTATTCATTTTTTTCTGTGACAACTATATTATGATATTTTTTTCTGTGACAACTATATTTTTTTCTGTGAGAGTATATATGTTTATTTTCCTATTCTGAACTTGTATTTACATGAGTAAAAAATAAAATTAAATTCATCCTTATTTCATACTTCAAAGAAATTATTTTATTTTGTATACTGTATTTATGAATGTATTACAATTAATTTTATATAACTTCAAAAATTATTTCGATAAGTAATTCATATTCATGTTTTTTACACCAAAATATTGAAATTATATTATGATTCTTCAATATATATAGTACTTATACATTAAAAGAATTTTTAAAGTAAAACGTAATTGTAATGTATCTATTAGTGCAGTTTAATATATAAAATAAAATAAATGAATCATTATTTCTTAATTTAAAGAAGTTAGTCATTATTATTATTTTTTGCATTTAAATTCAAATTCAGAATAGGAAAATGAATTTATACAGCTCTCAAGCAATATAGTTATCATAAGAAAAAAGATGAATCAAAAAGAATATAAAAAAATACCCATCGAGAAAAGCTTAGCGACATCGTTGCATATTGGGAATTTTTTAATTTTTTTTATTAAATAAATGTATGTATCTCATCATCGTCTCAACTAGATAATTTCAATAAATACTCAATTTGAAGAGAATTCTGAGGAAGGTTTAATGTACCATTTTCAAAGTTTCCATGTTAAGTGATTGCTAAGTTATAAGGGACAAAAGTCATGCAACATGACACATCATGTTGCATTTTAGCATGTAGCTCATTGCTGATAAAGTATTCAAACCATCAAAACCAGATAGTGTCATAAAATCATAATGATGGTCATATTTTTATCAGCATTGTATAAGTTTTGGTACATAAAACTTGAAAGTATGATAAAAATTTGCAAAAAAATTGGTCTGATAAATAAGCAAATCTCTCAAGAATTGTTGAAGATATTCAAAATATGATGATGAACTCCATTTATTTTAACTTTTTAGGCATCTTTAAGACTAATTTCATCAATATCAAATCAGTGTTTTGTGCTACATGGATTTTTCAAAGGTAAAATTATACCTTGCTTACATTTTACCATTGTTTAGAAATGCATGTTATATACAAATGAGGGAGCAATAGCATACCCAAATAAACTTTTTTATTGTAGTCATAAAGATCTTAGGAAAGATGAATCAAACAAAGAAAATTTGATCAAAATTGAATTTCTGGGAGCCAGGGCCACTGAGAAGGGGTGGCATCTGAGGCTTTTGTCACGGGCCCCGATATATTACATAACATATTTGCAGACTGCCGCCAGAGCGCCGCTCTGTCTACTACCCAAAGCAGTCCTGTCAAAATAAACTATTTTATATATATAACACTGTTTGATAGACAAAGGTTTTGTGATTGTAAAGTGTGCAACTGTATAGTGTAGGCCGTGTGTAATATGTAATATATTGAATTTTGAATTTATTGTACATTTTTTAAAATAAATGTTTAATATTTTATATGACTTTTATTAAGCCAAAGTGATGCAATTTTTTAAGTGGGCCCGGACTACAGACTTGTCACAGGCCTGAAAATTTTTCTCGGTAGCCTTGCTATGAGCTGAGCAATTTGGATTTGAAATTTTTGTTAAACTGTACTGGGTGGATATCAGACATATTATAGAGAGTATTAAGCACTCTTCTTGATAAAACTGCAAATTTCATATATTTAACTATAAATATTTGAATTATCTAGCCTGTAATGTAGAAACTCTTTAGTTTCTACCAGAGCTGGAGGAAGGGTCATCAGCACCCTTATGCAAAATAGTAATTGGCATCCTCTCTCTCAAAAATGAAAACAAATTTTACATAATTTTATATTCATTTTAATGTTTTAATGTACTACATTGATATATATATATAAATGGCATGGATAGTAATAGTAAAACGGACTGTTCCATTTTTGCATCATATAGCGTGATGTAAAATACTGATCATAAACTCAGCGTAAGAAGACATAATTGAGAATATCATAAGAAAAAACCATAGGAAATTATAATTGTCAAATCACATTTCAAGATATGATTGTTTATTTTAATATGTTTATATTTCCTTATTTTATAGAAATAATGAATCAAGTCATATTTAATATTCAAAACATAAAAGTGTATTCTTAATTTTACAGTTTTGGCACCCCTCTTGTATTGGCGCATTCATGCCTTGCTTGCCACCTTTTGCAGGCTCTGGTTTCTACATTAAAGCTAGTTATTTTAAAAGTTTTATGTTTACTTTTATATTCAAATATTATTTTTAAAATTTCACATAAAAATTAGCTATCCTGATATAATAGTCAGATTACTTAAAAGTATAGTTATCATAACATAACTACTACATATCAAAAATATTTTGATACTGACCAATTATAAATCATTTGAGATACTTGAGATAATAATATTTATAAAATAATAAATCCTTATCAACAATTATTAATAATATAAATCCTTATCGACAATTATTAATAATTAAAAAAACTTTATCTATAAAATATCTGAAATTTTATTTGACAAACTTAATTTTTCATATAACTAAAATTTGAATATAAAATAGTTGAATTTATATAAATTTATTTGCAATGTTTTTCATATGTATATTCATTTTATTACAGGTTCATTATATACTTAATGAATTTGTGATGGGAGGATTGGTGTTAGATACCAATATGAGTGAAATAATAACTCATTATCAAGAACAAAAAAAGTTGGAAGGAAAAGAAGTAAGAAATTTAATTATTTTGTTTTTAAAAATATACAGTCATACTCCAAGTTTCAGTTCCTTGACTTATAATGCATCAGACTTACGTACATCATTAGCCTTATTCCCCAAAGTTTCAGTGTTTAATTTGGTGTTATGGCTTTTCAGCAGCAAATTTAAAAAAAAAAATGTTTTTTTCAAAATAAAACATACAGTATTTCTTTTGTTTATAAATGCTTCATTTATGTTAGTTATATATGTACAGGTATCCCTCATTATATGCGATCTCACTTTATGCACTTTCGCTATAATGCGATTTTAAGAAGAAAATTAATTTTTTAAATTAAAAAAAAATTTTCATTTAAAAACTATCTCATGTAGATGAGATAGATGTGAATGAACTCTTGAGTCCCAGTTATCAGAGCTCACTAATGAAGATCTTCTGGAAATGGAAAAAAACATGAATGATGATGTTTCCCATTTCCAGAAATCAAGAATCCTTTGTTGCTGAGCCCATCAAATAGCTTACAACAAAACAAATGACTGAATTTTTAAACACATTGAGAGTACCATTAGAATAATTGAAGAAAATGATCCTAGAAGCACCAAAATTGTGAGAATTTCAGAATTCTCTGGCTTGCTACAAAGAGCTTTATAAAGAAAGGAAGAATGCTGCCCATCAGCTGAGTCTCGACTGTTTCATTAAAAAGTTGAATATCATCAGTCTATCATCCCAGGGACTTCAAGAAAACAAAAAAAGTGATGATCCACATTCACCAGATCCAGTCTGTTCATCATTGAATTGAAGACTGTCAGAAGTATGTAGTGTTTAGGTGTTTATGGCATTATATTAATTAAATTCATTCATCCAACCATTCATTCATTAAAACTTCTTTTGCTCACAGGTGTAGTTTTCATTTTTTTATCCTTCTGAAGAAACCCCTGTCTCTATCTCACCCGTGCTAAATTCATATTACTTTACGCAATTATTTCATAGAACAATTAATTGCGTAAAGTGAGGGACACCTGTACATGAAAATTGCAGTGCATTACATGCATTGATAAGTGAAAAAAGACAATCTTTGACTTATGGACATTTTCAAGTTGTGGCATCATTTTGGAATTTAAGGTGTATAACTCCAAAGTATGCCTATACTATGGAAATGTTTATTCAGAATTGAGATATTTCTTTTCATATATTATAAATAGTACATGATCAAATATTCTGGATATTTTCTTATTATAACAATATGTAGTGTTTATAATATCATATTTTATATACAAATTTTCATATGAATATCTTGTATGTATATACAGAATGTTCCATAATGATTTGGATAAAATCAAACCACTAATTTCTTATATAAAAATAATGAATAAGTTCTTATAAATATAGGTCCAAAAACACTATATTTAAGAAAAATACAGTATATGCATTTTATAGTAGTGCTTTTTCAAAGATCTTAAAGGAAATGTTTTTAAAAAAGAAAACTGGCAATGCAGTTTAACATTTTCTTATGTTTTTTCATCTTGGATTATAATGACACTTTTTTTTTAATTTTATTACTGAAATAAATTTAAAAAAGAAAACTGGCAATGCAATTTAACATTTTCTTATGTTTTTTCATCTTGGATTATAATGACACTTTTTTTTTAATTTTATTTCATTAATTAAATACATTTTCTTTACAGTAGATTCTTGTTTAACATTGGAGTTAGATTCCTGAACATTGTGACTTAATTTAAATTAAACTCCTCTTTGATCTAGTGTTTTAAGTCAGAATTACATTTTTAGATTCTGACATTAAAAACAATAATATTTGATAGTTTTTCTCATCTGAACATTACTGTAATGTTCAATTATGGATGGATTGAAATGAAATAAAAGCATGATTCAATTATAAACTTTAATTATAAAATGTTACATAGCAGTTATATATCATATCTTATGGGTAAAGAAAATTATTTTTTAATAAAAGACAACTTATAATGTACAGATGTGAGTGCATGATTAGTTTTTTAATGCCAATTCTAATGATTTGCTTATCACTAAACAGTTATATCAGTTCAGGTCCTATCATAGGTCACAAATATTCTGGAAGTCTGCTGGAATATAGAATTGGGATCAGTTCAGCTCATGTAAATTTATATGAGGGCTGATTGATCCTGTACTGTTCTATATATATACTAGCATACCTGTGCCCCGGCATTGCTTGGGCAGTTCATGGCATTGTACTTAAGTTTCTCTTTCTCTTAAATTATAACCTTTTAGATGACCTTCAGGATTTTCTTCAACGTATTCTGAAAATCTTTCCGGTATAGATATGTTTTCTATTTGAAACGTGTCTTTTCGAATGTTCACTTTCTTTTAGATGACCTTCAGGATTTTCTTCAATGTATTCTGAAAATCTTTTCTTTTAGATGACCTTCAGAATTTTCTTCAATATATTCTGAAAATCTTTCCATATAGATACACTTTTATTTGAAATATGTGTCTTTTCGAATGTTCACTTTTTTATCTTTCTTTCTCTATTAGAAATCTGTCAATTTGTTCGATCTTCTAATGTTTCATTTTCCTGAGATAACCGCATTCGTTTAGCATCAGGAGTTAATTCATGTAAAGAATTCTTTCTTTTTCATGGCATTATGAAATTTATACAACTGTACGATAAACAAAAATGAACAATGTGAAACAACAGTTATAGTCTCAAACCAAGAACATCAAGAAATATGTGAATAAACCTCAAATACAGATTCTACTTCGTAATAAAAACTTTCATGAAAAAATAATCAGTGATTGGAAAAAAGATGATAGATTAAATAATAAATCAGTAGTAGCATAAATAATCGGTTAAATTTTTTTTAAAATTCCGTTGTTGTAAGTCAAATTTTTGCATTGCTATGGCAATGACGATTCATTTCTATACACGTGGTAATGATAGTGACAATCTTAGATTTAATTTCCTAATGCCCCTTATCTTGCCTTATAATTGAACATACATGCACAGGTATTTAGATTAAAATTTTATGTTGAATTTGTAGGTAAGTTAAGCCTGTTCAGTATCCATAATTACAATAGTGATATATTATATATCTAAAATGAAATTTGTTTATATTTTATCACACAAAGAAATTACAACTATTCATCAAACTACTATATGTTTATCCAATATTATGTAATAATAATAAGTAATATTTAAAATCACACAAAAACCTGTAATATATATACAAATCTTTTATTTGTTGCAATTTTAAATGAAATTAAGCTATGTTGCATTATTTCAAACGTATTTTGAGTCTCTTCCCCTTCGAAATTTTTCGTTGCATTACGCATGATTATTATAACATAGTTTTCAAATCTGATCGGAGAAACAATTTGGATTGGCCTGACCTATTTGTAAGAACTAATTGTTTTTTTCATGGCCAATTGTATGTTCCTTTTCAAGAGTCGAAGAAGCAAAAAAGTTTGAAACATTAGAAGATCGAATACATCAATAGAATTCTAATAGAGAAAGAAAGATAAAAAAGTGAAAAAACACATGTTTCAAATAGAAAACATATCTATACGGGAAAGATTTTCAGAACATTGAAGAAAATCCTTATAATCATCTAAAAAGTTATAATTTAACAGAAAGAGAAACTTCAGTACAACACCATGAACTGCCTATCTAAAAGGTTATAATTTAAGAGAAAGAGAAACTTCAGTACGACACCAGGTTATAATTTAAGAGAAAGAGAAACTGCCCGAGCAACGCCAGGCACGGGACTATAATTTAAGAGAAAGAGAAACTTGAGTACAACACCATGAACTGCCCGGAAAGATTTTCAGAATACGTTGAAGAAAATCCTGAAGGTCATCTAAAAGGTTATAATTTAAGAGAAATAAGTGCAACACCATGAACTGCCCGAGCAATGCAGGGCATGGGTCTGCTATTTATATATATATAGATGCTGCGAATAACACGTGGTCATTAAGCCAACCAAAGTTTAACATAAGTACCACATTGTCACTAAGCCTAATCAAAGTTTAACTTAAGTATATTAGGCTAAATAAAGTAGTGTAAGCTATAATAAATAGAAAATTAGAGAAAGATTTAAAAAAAAACCTTAAAAACCTTTTAATATGAAATCTTAAGTTCAATAATTTAACAAAATAATATACAGAACAATACTCGATATTCGCCATTAAAAGCAGTCTCATTGGGTTATAATGGTCATGTGCAAGAATCACATGTCCATTATGATCCAATGAGACTGCTTAGTTACTAAGGACACGATCATAGTAATCTAATTACTACTTATTGCCATTTCACTTGTAGTTTCGAACTTATAAATGATTGATTCTCAACACAAAATTTAAAGTGAAAAAGTTGATTTATTAAATAATTGAAGTACTTTCAACTTTAATAAGTCATCCTCATTAATTTTACAAATGTTGTAACATATAGAACGTTAGTGTAAATTCAGTAATTAATAGTAATCTAATGATATCAGCCAGCTAACATGTCATGTGATCGTTGTAACCCAATGAGGTTGATCAAATAGTGTTAATCTTCCATCTTTGATTGTTATCAAGTAATTTATACCAATTACAATATATAAAATCAATTTCTAATAATCAATATCTATCTATTAAGGAATTTACGCAAAAAAATTTACAAACAAAAGTTGTTTCATAAAAGTCCATTCAGCCATTCTTGCGTTATAAATGAACATACGCTCTCAGGCATTTCAGATTTATAATATATAATAAATTTACAGATCCCTCATATAAATTTTCCAAGAAGTAAGTTCCTAATTCAGTTCTGGGGATCTATGCTGGTCTCAGTCTCTCCATAGAGACAAAAAATCGTCTCTGTGGAAAGAAAATTTTTCTACAGAGACAGTAGAGAGATTATTATGTTTTAAGCGATGCTCTAGTCATTCTCTCTCAGGAAACGTCATCATTTTCCCATGATGCTTAGAATATGCATATACATAACGTCAATCTGATTCCAACCAATGAAACTACTCATTACATTACATTTCACCGGCACAGTGCAAACTCAGTATTCGAAGAAAATGGCGGTAAATACACATGATTATTTATGTAATTACACCACGCAACAAATATAAGCTTTGAAAAGTGAATTGGAGAATCAAGCTATTCTATTTTGGAGAATATGATAGCGAACGTATCAGAGCAGTCATTGAGAGAAATGTGGAATGACTGATTGTTAGTAAAAATACAAAACAAAGAGTAAGATTTTACTTTGAAAGCTGTCATTCACTCAGTCGTTTAGATTGTGTGTGTTACTTTTTATATATTTTATTGATTCTGTTAGTTGTTATTTATAATTACGAATATTAACAAAAACATGAACATTTCAGCATATAAAAGTTTTTGTATTCATTATGAACACAACGTTAATTAACTTTGATAAATGGCAGCAGTCAAAGTAAAATTTTACTTAAATATAAAATATTTTAAATCATCGATAACACAATTGTTAACAAATTTTAAATACTGATATTAAATTGGAAAAATAAGATGATAAATAAATATTATATATTTAATGCATAGAATTCTGTTTGAATTTTCATTTATTATTCAAAGGTGTTTATAAAATGGGAATAATATAATTTTGTTTGAATTTTCATTTATTATTCAAAGGTGTTTATAAAATGGGAATAATGCAGTAATGTTTTAACGATGAATAATAGCTTAAACAAAAACATGTTAATATCCAATTGGTCTATCGATCAAAATTATGTCCTCAATATTTTGTTGGAATACTCTGAGTGAGAAAAACTACAATGCCGATGTATTTTAATTGAAAAAAAAGTGTCTTTTATTCAATATGTGTAAATTTGACGTTAATTCCTTACAATGCTACAATTTCATTTTCTTAATTAATAATTAAATTTTTTTTAAAATAGATCACCTAAAGCATTTCAAAACTTTTAATGGTCTTTAAATATTCTATTCTGATTGAAATTACGTATTATTTCTTCTTTCAAAACATCTAAATGTCGATTGTCCCTTCTGAGAGATGGGTAAAGCTATTACTCTGCAGAAAGAGAATTTTTAAGAGACAAAAATTGTCTCTGACTAAATTGTCTCTTTAAAAGTACTGCAACATTGACTTAGAACGAGGAAATTCTCTCTCTAGCAGAACAACTAATCAGAAGCGACGTTTGCTTAGTGACATCAAATAGTCTCTCTACAGAGACAATTTTCGTTAAGAGCAGCATAGACCCTCTGGTTCCTCTGATTGGAAAGCCAAAGCATTCCTACCTAGCCAGTTTCACTGAGTGTCCTGTGTGCTATATGTTTGTTTAATATATTTATCATAAACAAAAATTTTATACTTGAGTTAATACTTGTATAAAATATGATTACATTGTTTTCTATAAGAATTATCAGTTTCCATTATATTATATCTCTACTGAAAAGGAAATTTAAGAAAATAGGGCTTTATTCTGTTTTTCTGTCTTAAAATGTTTAATTTTTTTAATTAATTCAGTTTTTGCTAGTTGATATGAAAGCAAAATGACATTAACTAAGGCAATGTTAAATGAGGATCTACTATATATATAGTATGAATATATCAAACTATAATAAATATCATATGGACCATTTATTTTGAAAGTGGTGTAAGTCCATTTTTTTAACAATGAGATATTACATAAATAAAAATTTTACACTAAATTAATGTAATATTTCAGTTTTTTAAAAAAATGGACTTACACCACTTTCAAAATAAACAGTCCATATGTTGGAAAGAAATATTTTTAATGTAAGTTATAAAATTAATAAATTTAATAATTTCTATTAAAATTATTAATTTTGCAAAAATTACAACTTTTTAAATAGTAAACTTTTTAAATAGTTGTAGTTTACTCCAACAACTTAATTCACTTTAGTACATTGACTGTTTTATATATTCAGTTTCTTAATAAACAAAGTCCTGGTTTGAGAAAAAAAATTGACACACAGAAACAAGCAATTTATTGAATGAAAATGATTTTTTATTATAAAGCACTTTTGGATATTATCCCATCATCAGTAAATTACAAACTGGTAGTTTATTGATGATTAGTTAATCACTGAAAATGCTTTAAAATTAAAATCATTTTCATTCAGTAAATAGCTTGTTGATATGTGTTAATGATTTTTTATTATTTATTTTTTTCCAAATTAAATAAATTTTAGAAAATGCCTAGAATGCTTTCCAATATATCTGAAATAATTATCATATAATTAAGCTATATATTTTATTAATCTAATTCTATCATTCACAGTTCCTAGTAATGCATTAAATGCTAAGGCATCATTTGGAAAGATGATAAAATGTGATTTGAAAAATTGTCTTAAAAATTAAAATCGATGAATTATTTCATTTGTTACTAAAAAGTTAAAAATTTATTATGTTAGCAAATAAATGTAAAACAAAATTAATTATATATAAAATAAAAAAATAATTATGACTCAACAATTCTGAAAATGAAAAGCTAAAAATACTGGATAATGGACCAGTTTTGCTGCATTTAATGATCAATAGATCAATTTGGCCTATTGATCATTAAATGCAGCAAATCTTTAACGACCAACCATTGTTGGTCTTGTCTCTAAATTAGTTCATACTCTAGTCCTCTCTCAGATTAAGTTATTTAGAAGTTTTAGTCTAAATAGTGTAATCTAATCTAAAAAAGGGGAGAAAAAATATAGCTGCCATTATAAATAAATATATGTTATGTTGTTAATTTCATTGTGCTTTTAATATATAGAGTGATCTCAAAATCTTGATTAAGAATTATTCATTTATAATTTTCACAATTTGTTAAGATTATTTCAAAAATATCAAAGTCTATTTATAATTTCAAACAAAATAATTACCAAAGGGATAATGATTTCATTTATAAAAGTATTAAATGAAAATATCAGTATTTCTTAATATATTTATACTGTATGAATTTTAAAAGTGATGACATTTAAAGGGAAAAATGGTATCAGGTAGTATTGGTCATATTGTATATCAAATTGGAACAATTCTCCAATACTATGGAATCAACTTACAATGAAGTTCAATGTAGAATAATAATTCTGTTCAAGTTTCAAGAATTTGTAATTTATGATAGGAGAATGATCTTGCTAATATTATACAATATTTTAATTCAAAATTTTCGGTATTTAAGAGATTGTGATTCTGTGGTGGTATGTAACCTGATTTGGATATCAGGATACGTATATAGAATCTTCAAGTTTGAACATTGTCTGTATTAGTATCCGAAAGTAAATATTAGATATCAAGTTATCATTTATATTTGGAATATTTTGTTGTTAGATAATTATTTTCACCTGCAAAATATATGTTAAAAAAATCTACATTTATCTTTAAACTATTAATTGATACCCTGATAACTGCCAAATACACAATTAAATAATTAATTATTTTTAATTGGGTGAGTATTTGTATACAGCACAGATGTTTCTTGAATTACAAATATAATTTGCTTATAAATTTTGTTTGTAGCTTTAAATCTGCTCTTATGCTGAACATAAAGATATCAAATTTATTGTATATATTGTATTATATAATATAAAACACAATATAGTTTTTAAAATTTTCTAAAATTTGAAATAAAATGATATGCTTATTTGTATGAAAGTTTATCATTCAAATGTTTCTAACTTCAGGAATATCTGAATTTGATATTTTTATTAACCCTTACATACTAATTAAAATAAACTTTATTTAATTTTGATCTAATAAATATAGATACGATAGATATTATACAATAGATATTAGATAAAAGATAACATAAATTTATCTATATAATTTTCCTCAAATCTTAAGAGCAGGGATGGGCAAAAGCTGGTCTGTGGGCTGTATCTGGCCCACAAAGGCATCTTATACAGTCCACTGCATAAACTAGAACACATTACAGTTTCAAGCCTCACATTCATAAAATTCTAGTAGAAAAGAAAAAATAAAATAATGGATACTCTGTACAGTGTACATGTACACTAGCGAAATTACTTCAAATTTTGATAATATAATTAACCATGAACATAATTAATTTCACCATTCACATTAAATTGTAAATTTGTTTTTACAAAATTAATTTTGTGGCACCTAGTATTTTGTAACATTCTGATGTAAAATAGATTGTTAATAATCAATTAGTTTAATAAAATACTTATATTTTTAAAGAAAATTGTCTGAATTTATTAATTCGTAGGACAAATTATTTTCTAATGTTTCTAATGAAAAAAATAGTTTCTATGGATGCTTTTGAATTCTGCATACAAAACAAAAACTAAGAAAGTAACACAAGAAAAATATATTTTTAAAATAATATTGATATATGAATATATTTTTTGTGTAAGTATCACAAAATTGGTTACACACATTAGCGAGATTGACAAGAATGTGTGCAGATAAATTGGTGCATCATTATTCTTGTCTTGTGTGATGGTGAGAGGAATATGTTTGTGCAAGAATCATTCTTGCTTGAATGTGAATAATCATTTTAAGTCAAAGTAATTTTTATTAATTATTAATAATTGCCTAATGTTATCATTAATAATTTCATTACATTAATTAATAATTACATAATTATGGTGCTGTAAAGTTAAATTCGCCCTTAGGTATTTTTCAATTTTTATATGGCCTGTTTCATCCCAAAGATTGTTTATCTGGCCCATGGCAGAAAATAATTGCCCTCCCCTGCTTTAGAGCAAAATTATATTACTGTTTCACTTATAATCATTAATGAATTTACTGGTTTTTAAATTATCATCATTATTTTTTAATAGAAAGGTCTTGCTGGTGTTCCGTCAAGAGCCCTTTCTGCTGTCAAACAAATCAACATTCCAGATCAAGTTAAAGATATAAAGTTACCACATCTTCCACATTCTGGCTTGCAGAAATTATAACTATGTAACTGCTATTTTGCTGAGTAAATTAAGAAATAATTATTATAAGATTATAATATGTAATGTTAAAATATTGCTATATATATAAATGTGCTCTGAATTGTAAAAATCAAAAAATAACTACCTCTGCTAATTCAATATTTTTTCCTATCAATGATAGATAGAAACTATGAATCTAAGACTGATTAAAAATAAATATATGTTTTTTGGAAGTCCACAATAGATATGGAAATTGTCAGTAGATATCTCAAAATAGTTTAAACTTTAAACTATTTAAAATTTCCTAAAAAATTTATAAAAATCAAATATAAAGAATAGTTATATAATTCTTAACTTGTAAGAAACATTTATGATATTTTAAATCTATATCATTATTAATTTTATTTTAACAATTTAAAATATAATATTTATATTTTAAAAACATGGTTTATACATACTGTTTGTATTAGAAATTTTTTATCATAATTAATGACACATATCTTTTTTGTAAATGATAACTTAAGTTTCACATATCAAAAAAGTAAACTTTTATAAGTATATATTTGACTTAATAATACAAATATGTACTTTTACAAAAATTTTATCTTGCACTATTTTTGTCATATTTTAATTTTGATGTAAGGAACTGGAATTATAAATTTATAACTCTCATAAGCATTTATCTAAATATCTATAAGATGAACTATACAGTATATATAAATCAATATATATATATATACACAGGTAATCCTCAACTTTTGACAATTCATACTTATGACGATTTGTACTTATGATGGCCAAAAATTATTATTAAAAATTCTCTAATTTAACTTCACTGCCTGCATATACATACATATATCACATTGCTTCTGTATACACATTGCAGCGTTGTCATTAGTCAGCAAACAAAGCCTTTCAACAATACAGCAATAGTCGCTAGTGTGATTCACCCACTTCTAACTTATCACAGACTTTGTTACGTTAGTGACTAATCATAGTCGAAGTGTTCATTTCTTGTAATTTTTGTATTTTAACCCTATTATGTCCAGTAAGAAAAATAACACTACTGATGAAAAAATTTCTGAAATCCTTAAATTTTTCTCTTAATTTTGTATTTATGTATCTAATTTGTGTGCTAGTTAGTAATTTATAAATTTTTATATAAATTTATACATTTTTAACTGTTATTAAATTAAATAGAAACCTAATTTATGAAAATATTGAAACAGAAATCATACAAATCAAGAATTAAAAAATCCTCAACTTACGTCAGAATCAACTTATGATGGAGACATTGGAATGGAACCCATTCGTAAATCGAGGACTACCTGTATATATAAATAGTCCTTGACTTATGACCAACTTGTACTTATGATGGCAATGTCATGATAAATTCTGTTGTCAGTCAATTCAATTAACTTGACCTAATATGTGGAAAGCATCCTTTTTTTTGTGTTTAATTCTTGTATATTTGTGTTCATTATGCTTATTAAGATAATATATACTGTCCTAGTAACCATTAGCAGTGAAAAATTCATAAATTTTGGGCATTTTCACTTACGACTATTTCTGACTTATGACAGCAGGGCTCAGAATTTTTGGAACTAAACTCAATCTTAAGTTGGGGACTACTTATGTATAAAGAATGTAATTTCAATTAATAAAATATCACTCCTTTAATAATAATGAAGCTAAGCTTTTAATCAATCAAATTAAAAAAAAAAATTATTATTTATATAGCATATTGCTATTTATTATTATTCAAATTATATCTGCTTTGTAATCATCATCACTGCCTGAATAAAAATTGTATAGAATAGTATTTTTTTGATATATAATATAATAATCTGTTTTGCTTTTGTAATTCACATATTAAAAAGGTGGATTACTAAACTAAAACATGCATTTATTTTTTGAATTTAAAAATAGAATTATTTTAAAATTTGCATTTTTATCATGTTAAAAATTTATTGAGTTTTCTGAAAGAATTTTTGTATGGTAATTTATAATAAACTTATGCTCTTCATTCTTAATAAAAATATGTAAATAATGTTCAAATAGTTGATAAATTTATTTCTACTTAATATGAACAGCAAATTATGTAATAAGCATAGATAGTGGTACTTGTAAAAAATTATTTTTTCTTTTTAAATCTTTTCAGTAATAGTATTTAATTAAATATGATATCTTTTAACTTTATTAAATACTATCAAAGTTACCTGGCTTTGGTCTGAAATTTCACTTACAATACATAATACAGTTTTCATGTCAACTCTTACACCATTATGATATTTGGCTAGTAAATTTTAAATTACCTTAAGTAAGTTTCTAAATTTTGTGAATCATATGTTGACAATGAACCATGCAGAAATATCATTTTATCATATACAAGTATTTCTCAATTTACAAATTCCTAGATTTCCAAGTTTTTTCAAATATGAATTATCAAAAAAAAATCAAAAATATGAACAGTAAATTGCAATAAATGAATGCTAAACATTCATTAAAAGGCATTCCAAACCATTTGCATAATTATACAGTATAATACAGTTTGATTTGTAACAAAATCTCCCATCATCTGCTATAAAATTAGAAAAATCAAAATGGTGGTTGAGAAGCAGAAGAAGCATGCCCTCTGGTTTTAGTGGCATGTTACATAATTTCCATTCCTGATTTGTGCCTGAATCAATAGTTTATCTATATTTATATTAAATTTCATATACTTATCTATCAATAATAAAAAGAATAAAAAATTTTTTTAATATTTTTATGACAAATAATTTCTTTATTATTATAATATGCTTGATTTTAAAGGCTGTTTTCATTTCTTTAGATAAATAAATTATTGTTTAATCATAAACTATTGATTTTGTTGATCTTTATTTAATTTTATTGTGATCAAATTGCATGCTAAGAATGGAGCTCCTGATTTTAACATTATGTCTTTGAGAAATTGATTCTTGGTTTACAGTTTCTTACTTTACACACTCACTTCAACAATGAATTAACTTGCAAACTCAAGAACTGTGTGCATATTATAGCATTTGAAATCAGTTGTTTTTTTGCCAATTTTGATTTAACCAGCATATAATGTCAGCATCACCTATTGTTACATCACACTATAAATTTGTGTTACATCATAATGATTTCATCATAAATTTGAATAAAATCTCAAAGGATATAAATATGTATTTTTGTTGTGACCAAAAACACCCCACTTTCTGATGCAGTCTCAACTCAGATAGTCTGTTACCTGAGCATTCAAAGGAAGTCTTTATATAACTTTAGTCCCGATTGGCCAAATGGTTGAGCACCTATGTAGAATAGTCATGCAGAAAGACAGATGAATATTGCATTTTATATATATATAGATTAGCCAGAGTAATTGGTGTTGCTCAGGGATTTCAGATACATAATATCTTTTACATGGCAATTCTTAACATTATTTTTATGTCATACAATCTTGTATGAATTTTCTTTAAAAATCTGTTTCATAAAATATTTATTTATTAGAGTTTTATATTTTTGAAATTTTTTTTAACCATATACTGGATTTATTTATTCTGTTTATGATAACTAAAGCTATATGAAAATAAAAATAATTAAAATATAGCATTGTTATTGTTAATAAACATTTAATTGAAATTGGTAACATTTTTGAAAATTATTTATTTGTAAATATTTTAATATATTCTTATAAATTCATTTATATTCTAAATGAAATTTTAAATAATTTTCATTAAGATTTATGCTTTATTTATTACTTACTTCGTAAAATTATCAAATTGACAACTAGGTCCCAAATTAAATAAGATAAAATAAAATCTGAACTAGCTTATAGGACGTTGAATAAGGTTAAAAGGCAGGAGTGCTTTCAGGCTGGACTGCCCCTCATCAGCTGCACAGTGCAGCTGATGAGGGGCATTAAAGTTGCAGACATTCTGCAACTAATCCGAATAAAGAAGAAAAACCAAGCACTATGCAGAAATAAAACCTTTATTTCCTAAAGGAACATTTTCGACCATTCTCCACTGGTCTTCTTCTCTGTATACACATTAGCTTCTTTGTCACATTAGCTGAAGAAGATCTGTGGGGAATGGTCGAAAACATTCCTTTAGGAAATAAAGGTGTTATTTCTGCATAGTGCTTAGTTTTTCTTCTTTACTCTGATGAGGGGCAGTCCAGCCTGAAAGTGCTCCTGCCTTTTAATTTTATTCAAGGTCCTATAACCTAGTTCAGATTTTATTTTATCTGTAAAATTAAAGCAAAATACAGAAAAACTTTACAAAATCTGTGTGTGAAGTAAATAATGAATCATTCAATAAATAATAATATATTTTGTAAAAATATTTAAATTTATTAACTTCTCAGAAATTTATAATTTCATTAAAAAAATTTAAATCTATATAAAATTCTTGATATGATTCAGGCAATCTCTATATAACACAGTACTTCTAAACACTATTTCACTCTAACACAATTAGAAAATTGCAGCAATCCTTTAACAAAATGCCATTTATAGAATGTGGTTTCACTCTAACATAGTTTAGAATTTGCAATTAATCATAATTCTGTATAACATTGTTTTGTATTATACAAGGTTTTAAAGGAATCTAACTACCATGTTATTATTGTGTTACTTGTAGTTTAAATATTTATTATTTTGCATTCAAGAAAATTGTCCATTTGGTTAATTTTAAAATTACATAAAAATATGTAAATTTGGTTATTTTAATTTTAGAAATTCATAACTGTGATTAAAGTTTCAATATTTTAATTATTTATTTCCTGATGTAAAATTGATATATAAAAAACAAATAGCACTAATCATAAGAGAGAATTTTTTCTCCTGATTAGTGCTGTTTTATTTTTTTATATATCAAAATACACGAGTTTAATTTCAATTTGAATATAATGGATTTTATGTATTTTACAAAAAATTTTATGAATTCTAAGAATTTAATCTGATTGAATCCATATTTTATTATTCTAAATTTTATTTCATAATTTTTTATTTTATTTTATTTATTAAAATCCTTAGAGTAATTAATATAATAACTAAAATCAAAAATTTTTAAATATTAAAAGATTTTATTTATTTAGTAAAATCCTTAGAGTAATTAATATAACAACTAAAATCAAAAATTTTTAAATATTAAAAGATTTTTTTATTTACAGAATAACTACTACATTATTACTTTATATTTCTTTATTATATAGAAATTTATAACTGAAAGTTTTAATACTGGTGTTTAACTCTTTCCAAATTAACATTTCATTTATCTGACAGTACTATACTTCAATTCTTATATCTAAGAAAGGTTCTACTATAGTAATTGCAAGTATTAGTTTTATTATTATTGAATAATTTAATACTATATATCATAATTTTTATGATACATAATGAACTTTTAAATGAACTTTTTTTAAATATAAGGATAAATGAATAAATAAATTTTATTTTAATACTTTCTATATTTTTGATTAAATTTACAATATTATTGTGCTTGTTAGATTTATTGATATATTATATCAATATTGCTATTCCTTTACTAATTATAAAAAACGGTTACAATTTGTTGGATTTCTATAAAAAACCACTAAATTTGTGTTGCTTTTTGTTTAGTTGATTAAATTTGATTATTAAATAAACTTTATTATTATTCTATGTATATAATAATAATATAATTGTATCTAATTATTATTATTTTTTTATAATAGAGTGATGTTTTATTTCTTTAAAATTATGATATAAGAGCCTTTTATCAGAGTCATAGTTATATATATATAAGGATCCTAATCAGTTAATTATATAATAATTAATTGATAACTATTTTGATTTTCATAGATGTTAGTGTTAATTTCTTAAAATACAAATAATTCAAAAGAATAATTTATTTGATAATATAGATTCATCAAGAAGTACAAAATTCTTATTATCTATTAAAATTTGGATATGTAATTTAAATTTCTTAGCAATTATAATGGGCATAAATAGAAAAGAATGTAATAAACATGCTGTCAACTATCTTACGAATCATTAAATAAGAGGACTGGGAATCTTATTATGCCAATTTTCTGGTATTTTTAAAATTTATATATAAAAATAGCTAAAAATTTTTCAAAACCATAACACAATACTGTATAGTAAATATTAATATGATGCATAGATAAACCTAACATTGTAGTTATAGACAGATCAGAAAAAATTGAGGGGCATCATAATACGAATAATTATATTGTTAATAATTTAAACAATTGATATATATTTTTGTTTTTTTTTTTCAAATGATGGGGATACATTCCTCATTGTCCATACCCTGACTGTAGTGAATACTACATAAATAAATGCTAATAAGGGAGGCGATATCTCTCTGTTAACTTTGAATACTCCTATTGTGAATAAAGTGTTTGGAACAATAGATTTCATCTTATGTATAGGTATATTGAGTATTTAAATCCTTCATTCAAGTGCCCTAATTATCCTAAAGATGTTACTTACTTTCCTGATACACCAAATCTTATAAAATTAATTCACAACTGGCTTTTAGATACAGGATTTAAGCTAAAAAATGGTCAAGTTGTAAATAAACAACCTCTTGAAAGGTTGTTAAATCTTATTACTGGTAAAGAAGTAACAGTTTGTCATAAATTGACCATGCATCACTTGGAATGTCAAGGCAGTGAAAGGCAGAATGTTGCACTTGCTGCAGAGCTTTTGTCTCATTCTGCTGCTACTGCACTTAAGCACTATGTGAAGGATCTTCATTTGATGGAGATCACGAAATCTACAAGTGAATATTAATTTGATGGACAAATGGTTTGATATTATAAATGTATATATATCTGCAACAACAATTACACCTTCCTTTAAAGCACCTTTTTCAAATACAGAAAACAAATTGCATTATTGAATAAATGCTATAATGAAATTGAAGGAATGTGACAGTGGCATAGCAAGGGGGGCAAGAGGGTCTATCATGCCCTGGGCGCCACTCATAGAGGGGTGCCAAATTCTTATTATGAGTATATTCTATACAGTGGTACCTTGGTTAACGACAGTAATCCGTTTCAGCATTACCGTCGTTAACCAAAACCGTCATTATCCAAAGCGCGATTTCCCATAGGATTTAATTGAAAATTGATTAATTTGTTCCAGCTCCTTCCCACAACCATAGTAAATATTAAAAATGCAGATAAAACTCATTTAAAATGTCCTAAAAATATGGAAAATATCATTTATTTATTATATTTGCTACAAAAATATTAACATTAATAAAACGAATTGTTCGTGGAAACAGTTTTTAATTATCAATCTTCACCAAGGACGATTGGGCTCACTTTGGAGTTTTTTGACAAACGAACCCGTAAATACTGATTAGCAGCTTATAGGTTCAATGATTATTATATACAGGGTGTGCCAGCTAAATCCGGACAAATTTCAAATTGAATTTCCCGCCATATTTTACGTCAGTGCTACGATGCTGCTGACATTTTAGTAAGCCAGAAAGACGATGCGTCTGAGGATAAGTACAAAATAGTTGATCAGTTAAGATCGAGTGCAGAATATAATCGGAGAGCAGCGATAATCGAAGGCCTTCACGCTGGACATTCACCTCCTGAAATAATTCGGTTCTTTAACTATCCAAGATCGATAGTTTATGATGTTGCTGCTAGATATGCGGCTTCAGAGAAGTCTGAAGAAGGTTCTGCCAACCCAGCAAGGAAGAGCCATTCCAGGGGGAGATCATCAAGGATACCAGAAGTTGTCCGATGAGCTCAAGAGCTCATCTCAGAGGACCCAAAGCAATCTCTCAGGCAGTTGGCAAAAACATTGGGTGTGAGTGAGACCACAATGCGTCGAATTGCGGAAGAGGACCTACGGTACAAGTCCTACATCATAAAAGTACGACAGATGCCAATTGGCTTTTAGATACAGGATTTAAGCTAAAAGATGGTCAAGTTGTAAATAAACAACCTCTTGAAAGGTTGTTAAATCTTATTACTGGTAAAGAAGTAACAGTTTGTCATAAATTGACCATGCATCACTTGGAATGTCGAAGCAGTGAAAGGCAGAATGTTGCACTTGCTGCAGAGCTTTTGTCTCATTCTGCTGCTACTGCACTTAAGCACTATGTGAAGGATCTTCATTTGATGGAGATCACAAAATCTACAAGTGAATTTATTAATTTGATAGACAAATGGTTTGATATTATGAATGTATATATACCTGCAACAACAATTACACCTTCCTTTAAAGCACCTTTTTAAAATACAGAAGAACAAATTGCCTTATTGAATAAATGCTATAATGAAATTGAAGGAATGCGATGTATTGGGAAGAGCAGCTTGCAAATTTTTCAAAAAGGCATCTTGCAATCTATAAATGCCATAAAATCACTTTATGAAAGTGTTAAACCTTTGAAAGTTAATTACATATTAACTACCAAGTTAAACCAAGATATTTTAGAAAATTTGTTTTCTCAAATAAGAACAAGAGGAGGATTAAATGATCATCCTACACCTCTGCATGCTATTCATAGATTAAGAATGATTATTCTGGGTAAAACTGCAGGTATAGTTACACGTGGAAATAACATAACCACATTTGATAAAGAAGATTTTTTAGCTGCTTCTGCATTTTGCAGGTATGTGTATTTACACGTGGAAATAACATAACCACATTTGATAAAGAAGATTTTTTAGCTGCTTCTGCATTTAAAAAAGTACAAGTTTCAATTGATGAAAACATCATGGAAGAAGCAGCATCAAGTGAAACTGACACTGCTAGTGAAAGTGAAGAATCTGAAAATTTACCCAAGAATTTCAACCTGTACCAATCTCAAACGTCAAAGGATGGACTCGTTTATTTGGCTGGGTGGCTGGCTAAAAAGTTTAAAAAAATTTGTCCTGAGTTAGGTGATTACACACACATTTTAAACCCTCCAAAAGAATCTGAAAATTTACCCAAGAATTTCAACTTGTACAAATCTCAAACGTCAAAGGATGGACTCGTTTATTTGGCTGGGTGGCTGGTTAAAAAGTTTAAAAAAATTTGTCCTGAGTTAGGTGATTACACACACATTTTAAACCCTCCAGCTGATCATGATTATTCAATTTTTCCATGGATAAAACAACTTTCTCATGAAGGCCTTATGTAACCATCTGAAACATTTCTAAATATAATTTATGGTGCAGAGGAATTATTAAATAAATTGTGGGGAGATGATATTCCCAAAACAAAAGGTATAATTGCAAAATACAGTAATATAATTTTTAGGCAACTGGAGGAAAATATTAATGAAAATATAATCAAAGCTTTTGTTCAACAAAGATTATTCATAAGAATTAAATATAAAAATTTATATTCTAAAAATGTTCAGAAAACAAGAAAGGCAAAACTGGAGTTAAAACGAATTGAAAAATTAAAAAAATTGATTTAAATTTTTGTTTAACTGTTATTCATTTTTGTTTTATTAACATTGAATTTCAGACGCTTTATTAACTTTGATAATAAAATCAAGGAGTTTGAATAAAATGTACAGTTTTGATAAACTTGACTTTTTATTTGTACAATGTAATGGATAGGAAAAATATAACTTTAATACAAAAATCAAAGCTAGAGATATTAATAGTGATGGCAACGATTAATGCTTTATTAATTTTGATGATAAAATCAAGGAGTATGAATAAAATGTATAGTTATGGTAAATTTGAGGACTGTTTTTATTTGTGCAATGTAATGCATAGGGAAAATATAATTTTAATACAAAAATCAAAGCTAGAGAAATAGTGATGGCAACGATTAATTGGTAGAGTAATTGATGACATTATTTCTGGCCAAGTACCTTAATTATTAAAAGATATGCTACCAGGAATGATTATAAACAATTACCAGACATTTTTTACATTTTTAATTTTTTAAGAATGATTGAAGAAGAATTGGGAAGTGTATTAGATTTCTGGGTTTATATACGAGATACTGTACAAGGAAGTGAGCTTCTTGTACGCTTTAATACAGGAACTGTAGAATGAGAGGAAAAAATCTGAGATCCCAAATCCACAAACTTCTTAAATTTTAACAATGTGTAATCAATCGGATTGATTAGTAATCAATCCGTCAATTAGTTGATTAAACGATTTATCAAAGTTAGTAGTGTGATACTAAGAATGTTTTTGTGTGGATAGAGGAAAACAGACGACTAGCGACGTCAAAATAGCAGCCAATCAGGATGTGTGTATTTTGCGGCTATGTTGACAGACTTTGAGGCAACTTCTACTAACTTTGTGATGCCACCATCTGTTGAGTTAATAATTAATTAAATTTAGAATTTAGTACTAAGGTGGCGCCATCTAGTAATTAGTGATTATACTATAATTTTTAAATTAATTTTTCCCGAAATAAAATTTTGCCACCGCACTGGACTTGAACTGGGATCTTTGGGATAGTGCCCCAACACCTTAACCAGTTAGACCACGCCGACCTATGGTCGAATTCCATTTCAGGAAGCTTATATATTGATCACTATGGAGACTTTATTGGACGAGGCTGAAACTAGCACTCCCAACAGGCTATCTTCGTAGTCACGGGCCCTCTTGGCAAACCTGGGCAGACAGACTTTGTTCAAATCAGATAATACTCATATCAACACTAGATTAAAAGCACAAAGTTTATATTATGATGTGAACATTAAATGGAGGGAAGCTAGGGTAATTGACATAGCTACCAACCCAGCAGAGCTGAATATAGCAGAAAAACTGCATATATTACCAGAGAAGTCGACAAGAGGATGTAATTAATGAAAAAGAAAAGGAGACGATTTCAAATGCATGGAAAAATTGCCCTAAGGGGATAGCATGTGCATGAATAGCCTTAAGCTTAGGGTGGAAAAACAGAACTTTAATGCACTGTTTAGTTTTAGTTTTATTAAATTTTGTTAAATATATTGTTTATTAAATATGTTTTCAGTGGATGTCCCTAAAATATAAGCTTTGTGCTTTTAATGGTTTAAGAAGATCGGTTTTGAAAGTTTAAAAGAATTCTATATTAGAATCTTAATGACCTATGTTTTTGGAATTTAGGACGTCTTTTGTTCTAGACTGTTAAAAGTGTTGGAGTTGAGGATGGCTGCATCGTAGCCAAAAACATTTCTCTGGAAGTAAAATTTTATTTAATAAATGGTTTTTTGGACTGCTTAATAGTGCTGTAATTAAGTGTTTGAATAATTGAATACCTAAAGAAGCAGTATATAACTTGTAGTGTTTTAGAATTAATGATTACAAAATCTTATTGTTAGTAATTTCAGAGTAATTAGAATTGTATTAATTGGCATTTTTTTCAAATATATTTGAAGAATTGAGGAAAAAACAGGTCACAACTGCAAAATTGTTGATTTAAAAATGATAGTTGTGAACTAACATTAAAAATTTTGAAATGTTATTTTTTACCATAAGTTTAAGCCCATAAAATGTTAAGGATAATTGTAAGGCATTTTCAATCTGATTTATTAAAATAGAGCGAAATTCCTGCTAAAATATTTTGCAGTGTTATGTTTTACCTATAAGCTTCTATAAGTAACTCTATAGAATTTGTCCGCAATGACCTCAAATGTGATGGCAACGTTGCCCTAGTGATTAAAATCTGGACCTTCACATTTGTTTTTTTGTTATCGGTAGCAGTGGAATGATCATATATACAGTGCACGCCGTAATGAATGCAACAGCAGCGAAAAAGTTAAAATCCGGTTAAGTTAAAAATCGTATTTATATCAGTTGGTATAAAATAAGAATTCAGAAAAAATATCGAACGTTATTGTTTACACGGAATGAATACTCCAAACAAGAAAAAGTGTAGAAAATCGAAAAATAAAAAAAA